>CAUYLG010064207.1:0-96277 GCA_963573385.1 Cacajao melanocephalus | reverse complement strand
TTTTTAGACTGCATTCTAGCCTGGGCAATAGAACAAGAATCCCACTCTCTCTCCCTCTTTCTCTTCCACTTACCTACACTCGTACATACAAAAATTTCTTTCTTTCACTCTCACTTTCTTTCCAATATCTTTCTTTCAAAAAGAAAAAAAAAGAAAAATGAGAATTAAAGGTTTTACAGCAGAGAAAATATTTTGTGAGCACGTTTCCTCCATTCAAATAAGTAATTTTATTGAGTTATGGATACAACAGTTTTGTGGATAGAATTTTGTAGTAAAATATCTCTGATATTTCCAGACTACTGGCATAAAATTTAAGTCTATATACAATAAAATTCATGAAGATTACATAATTTCATATTTGTATTCTCCATTCATGTTGTGTTACATGGATTTGTTAGTGTTTACTTGTCAAATGTTGTAATACTTTAGCTTTCATTATTCAGAACACAAAGAAAAATGAAGAATGATTTACATGTGGATTAAGATACAAAAATCACATTTTTGTATTGAAAGCAAGTCTTTAATGTATGCAAGCACATATTTTCTTATAAACAGATGTTGAAATTACAAAACAACAAGTAATTGAGCACAGATGGTGTGCTTGGCTTACTTAAAAATGCTTAAAGGGGAGTTAGCACTTAACAGATAGAGCAGATTTCCTTTCAGTCAGGGTTCTTGTGGCTTCAAATGTTCCAGATTTTTTTAAAAATCACTTTATGCCTCTTTGCAAAAGGAGTGTTCTGAGCCAGTATGAAAATAATAATATGTCAAATGTTAATGATAGATACAGAAATAATTTTTATTCCATATCAGCCTTAAAGGAACTATGCTGCAAAGTCTAAGTATAAATGATTATATTGGTATTATGCTTGAATTACATTTGTATCTTCTATATCTTTTGAATGCCATTTAATTTTTTATTCTACTGAGACAATTAGTACATTCATTTCTTTAATCGAGTAAATTAAGCTTAAACTTGCTTCAGTGGCAGCTTAGTATTATTTAATAGTTTTGATAATTGCATTGACTTAGACCTGTAACATAATAAAATAGTGTCTACTTTGTCCTAGTTATATTTCCTGTGGAAAGTGTGTCAAAGTACTTAAAATACTAGTGATGATAATTAAGAGAGGAAATGGAGAAAAAAGTAAACTCAAATTTAGTTAGTAGACAGATAATCGTTTCAAATTACCATTTTCAACAGCAAAATAACATCAATTTTCTTTTTTAAAAATAACACCAAGACATCCTCATTATGCTAACAGTATTGACTGGAAATGTGAAAAAATATATCTGAAGATTTTTTTCTCTTTACACAAAAGGAGAAGGGTAGACTTTATATCTAAAATTTCTGGGTTGTGCTAAATATTTTATGTTCAACTGAGAAAGAATTTGCATTATTTTATTCTCCACGGGCGTTTTTTTCTACTCAAAAGTTTTCCCACTGACTCAAAGTGGGAGCCATAAGAGTGCATATTAACATTGAAATAGATGAAAAACACACTCAAATTTTTGAATGAACATAGCAAATTGAAAGGCAGCTATTAGAAATAGTCAGTGGTTCAGTCTGGCTAATGGATCATTTAAGTCTCTATTGTATTAAAGTCAAATTTAAAAGATGGACACAATTTTTGCTAAGAATGTAAAAAATTTCAGACAACAGAAATCAAAACACAGAATGAAGGAAGCTTTTATCTCCTTAAATGTAGTAAAATATTACTATAAATTAATGAAGCAGGCAGACAACTTTGCTCTTGGTTATGGAATTTTGCTTCTCATGCTGCATCCAAGGATGTACAGTGATTATGGTAAGAGTAATATCATAAGGAAATTGATACTTTCCGAGGAGGAATTTCCATTCCTAGAATGACTTTCCAAAATAGGAGAGGAAAGTATTTTGGGATTTCAAAGCCCAGAATAGCCCAGAATTAAATAATCTCTTCCTCTTTTTAGAGCATTTTAGACTTCAGAGGGGCCATTTCAATGGGCTACCACCTAAGGTTTTTGCTGTGCTTTAGGCACTGCTGTCTCAACAATGAGTTTCTTAGGACTGAACAGTTCTTAATGACTCTTCACAGTTGTGTTTTATGGGTTTTGTATTAAATAAAAACCTTAGAAAAATTAGATAGCTCTGATATTCTCCTCTTTAGGAGGAGGATTCATCCTCCTTTTTAGAATGAATTAGTTTGTTTTCACACTGCTGACAAAGACATATCTGAGATTGATCAGTTTACAAAAAAAGAGGTTTATTGGGCTTACAGTTCCAATGACTGGGGATGCCTCACAGTCATAGAGAAGGCAAGGAGGAGCAAGTAACATCTTAATAGATGGCAGCAGACAAAGAGAGCTCTTGTACAGGGGAAGGCCTCTTTTTAAAACCATCAGATCTGTGAGACTTATTCACTATCATGAGAACAATGCAGGAAAGACCTAACTCCATAATTCAATCACCTCCCACTGGGTTCCTCTCACAATATATGGGAATTGTGGGAGTTACAATTCAAGATGAGATTTGGGTGAGGACACAGCCTAACCATATTATTATGCCCTTGGCCCCTCCAAAATCTCTTTTCCTCACACCTTAAAACCAATTATGGCTTTCCAACAGTCCCCTCAAATCTTAACTCATTTCAGCATTAACTCAAAAGTTTACAGTCCAACATCTCACCTAAAGCAAGGCAAGACCCTTTAATTTTAGAATTAAAAGTAAGTTAGTTACTATATAGATACAATGGGGGTACGGGCATTGGATAAATATAGTTGTTTCATAAGGGAGAAATTGGCCAAAACAGAGGGGCTACAGGCCCCATGCAAGTCCGAAATCCAGCAAAGCAGTCAAGTCTTAAGTTCTGAAATAATCTTTCTTGAATCCATATCTTGCATCCATGTCATGCTGATGCAAAAGGTGGGTTCCCATGCTCTTGGCAGCTCCACCCCTGTGGCTTTGCAGGGGACAGCCTCCCTTCCTGCTGTTTTCATGGGCGGGTATTGAGTGTCTGCAGCTTTTTCAGGCACACAGTGCAAGCTGTCAGTGGATGTACTATTCTGAAGTCTGGAGGATGGTGGTCCCCTTCTCACAGCTCCACTAAGTAGTGTCTCTGTAGGGACTCTGTGTGGAGGCTCTGACTCTACATTTTCCTTCCACGTGGCCCTAGCAGAGTTCTCCATGAGGGCTCCACCCCTACAGCAAACTTCTTTCTGGGCATCCAGGCATTTCTATACATCTTCTTAAATCTAGGCAGAGGTTCCCAAACCCCAGTTCTTCACTTCTGTGCACTCACAGGCTCAACACCGTATGGAAGCTGCCAAGGCTTGATGCTTGCCCCCTCTAAAGCCATGACCTAAGTTCTACATTGGCCCCTTTCAGCCATAGCTGGAGGGGCTAAGATACAGGGTACCAAGTCCCTAGGCTGCACACAGCACTGGGACCCTGAGTCCAGCCCAGAAAACAACTTTTTTCTCCTAGGCCTCTGGGCCTGTGATGGAAGGGGCTTCAGTGAAGACCTCTGACATGCCTGGGAGACATTTTTCCCATTGTCTTGGGGATTAACATTTGGCTCCTCATTACTTACACAAATTTCTGTAGCCAGCTTGAATTTCTCCTCAGAAAATGGGATTCTCTTTTCTATCTAATTATCAGGCCACAAATTTTCTGAACTTTTATACTCGCTTCTCTTATAAAATTGAATGCCTTTAACAGCACCCAAGCCACCTCTTGAATGCTTTGCTGTTTAGAAATTTCTTCCACCAGATACCCTAAATCATCTCTCTCAAGTTCAAAGTTTCACACATCTCTAGGGCAGGGGAAAAATGTCACCAGTCTCTTTGCTAAAACATTATAACAGTCAACTTTGCTCCAGTTCCAAACAAGTCCCTAATTTCCGTCTGAGACCACCTTGTCTGGGACTTTATTGTCTATATCACTATCAGCATTTTGGGCAAAGCCATTCAACAAGTCTCTAGGAAGTTCCAAACTTTCTCACATTTTCCTTCTTTTTCTGAGCCCTCCAAACTGTTCCAACCTCTGCCTATTACTCAGTTCCAAAGTCACTTCCACAATTTTGAGTATCTTTTCAGCAACGCCCCACTCTATTGGTGTCAATTTACAATATTAGTTTATGTTCACACTGCTGACAAAGACATATTTGAGATTGGGCAATTTACAAATGAACGAGGCTTATTGGACTTACAGTTCCACAGAACTGGGGAGGTATCACAATCATGGCAAAAGATAAGGAAGAGCAAGTCACATCTTATGTGGATAGCAGCAGGCAAAGAGAGGGCTTGTGCTGGGAAATGCCTCTTTTTAAAACCATCAGAGATCTCATGAGACTTATTCACTATTATAAGAACAGGGCAGGAAAGGCCTGCCTCCATAATTCAATCACATTTCTCGGGGTTCCTCCCACAACATGTGGAAATTGAGGGAGTTAAAACTCAAGGTGAGATTTGGGTGAGGACACAGCCAAACCATATCACAGCATATGCCTTATATAAATCTCTTGAAAGGCAAGAGGAGAGCATGGAAAAACTACTTTGGTGAACTTTAATTAAAATTGTTTCTATACATTTCAAAATTTTCTGTTGATTCTGTGGTAAATTATTATTAATTAACTTGATTCATCAAATATTTATTGAATAGTTTAAAATAATGTACTAGTTGCTACAGAAGAATCAATGCCAAAGTTTCGTTCATTAAAGTCTGAGGTCATTATAATACTAGAGAACAAAAAGGGTGACATCAACAGAACAAAAATTTTGAAAAATTTCCAAAAGATAATTGATGCAATTGAATATATTCTTAAATCAGAACAGAAGAATCTGTCACAGAAGCCAATAGGAGTAAGTGAGATTAGCCAAAGGAAGTTCCAGATAAACTCCAAGCTTAGTATCAGCAAATACCAATGGCAGAAATTGCAATTATTTGTGAATCAAAAAAAAAAAAAAGACTTTGGGAGGCAGAGCAAGATACAGGAATAGAAAACTCAACTTTATCATCCCCCTGCAGGGACACCAAATTAAAAACTGTCTACACAGAAAAATATCTTCATAAGAACCAAAAATTAGGTGAGCACTCAGAGTACCTGGGTTTAACTTCGTATCACTGAAAAAGGCACTGAAGAGATAAACAAACAAACAAACAGACAACAGTCCTGAATTTCTCCCATTAGCAATTCAGCAGCAGCATGGTGTGGATAGACTCTCTGGGTGCTGAGGGAGGAAGAACACAGCAATTATGAGGCATCAAACTCAGTGCTATCCTGTTAAAGCAGAAAAGAAAACCAGAACAAACTCAGCTGAAACTTACCTGTAGAAGGAGTTTTTAAGCCAGCCCTAGTCAGAGGAAAACTGTTGGTTCCGGTAGTTCAAACTTGAGTACCTGCAAACCTCACCACTGAGGGCTGCATACAACACTCTGTGTCTCCAAGTCAATGTGAAAGGAAGTCTAGACCATAAGGACTGCAACTCTTAGGTGAGTACTAGTGCTGAACTAGGCCCAGAAACAGTGGGCTGGGTGGGGCACACAACATACTGTGACACCAGCTGGGGCAGCAAGGGAGTGCAGGTATCACCCCTCCCCTTATCCCAGGCTGCACAGCTCACAGTTCAAAAAGAGACCTTTTACTTTTGTTTGAAGAGAGGAGAGGGAAGAGTAGGGAGGACTTTGTCTTGCACCTTGGATTCCAGCTCAGCAAGAGCAGGATAGGTTGCTAGTAAGAGTTGTGAAGCCCTTGTTCCGGGCCTTACCTCCCAGATGACATTTCTGGACACACCCTGAGCCAGCAGACAACCCACTGCCTTGAGGGAAAGGACCTCGTCCTGGAAGCATTTATCACCTCCTAACTGAAAAGCCCTTGGACCCTACATAACCAGCAGCAATACTGAAGCACTATGTTGAAGGCCTTAGGTGAGCTTCTGAGATTTACTGGCTTCAGATGAGACTCAGGACATTACCAGCTACAGGGGCAAAAAGGCAAAACTCCTCTGCTTGAGAAAAGCAGAGGGAAAAGTAAAGAAGACTTTATATCGCACCTTACATACCAGCTTGGCCACAAGGGAGGAGAGTACCATGCAGGCTCTTGAGATCCCCGATCCTAGGACTTGACTCCTATATGACATTTCTGGGCCTGCCCTGGGCCAGAGGGAGAACCCATTGCCCTAAATGGTGAGTCCCAGGCCAGGCAGCATTCATGACAAGCTAACTTAAGAGACCTTGGGCTTTAAGGGAACATCAGTAGAGGTCTGGCAGTACTTATGGCCTGGGGTGGTGGTGGCTATGGGTTTAGGCTCTTCTGCCTTTGAAAAGGGGAGGGAAGAGTGAGCAGAACTGCATCTCATAGCTTGAGCAGCAATACAATGGATGACCAGGTAAATCTGTAAGGTTTTTAGCTTCCTTGACTCCTGAATGATACTTCTGGACCCACCTGGGGCCTGGGGGACCTCACTGCCTTGAAAGGAAGCACATAGGCCTGGCTGGCTTTGCCACCTGCAGATTGTAGAGTCTCAGGGTCTCGAGTGATCATAGGCAGTAGCTAGAAGTGGTTACAACAGGCCTCAGGTGAGACTCAGTGCTGGGCTGCCTTCAGGTTTGACTCACTGCAATTCAATAATACATCAGAAGATCATTTATTATGACCCAGTGGAATTTATCCCTGGAATGCCAGGATGATTCCGCATAGCCAAACCAACTAATGCAATACATCATGTGAACAAAATAAAGAATAAAAACCATATGATTATTTCGATTGATGCTGAAAAAGCATTTGATAAAATTCCACATTCCTTCATTATAAAAATTGTCAAAGAATTGGGGTAACAAGGAACATACCTGAATATAATTAAAGCCATATATGAAAAGCACATATTGAATGGGAAAAAAATTGAAAGCTTTTCCTCTAAAATCTGGAATATGACAAAGATGCCCACTATCACCAGTTATTTAACATAGTGCTGGAAGTCCTACCTAGAGCAGTCAGACAAAAGAAAGATATAAAGGACATCCAAATTGGGAAGAAGTCCAATTATCTTTGCAGCTAATGTAATTCCAAATATAATATTTGGAAGTATGTTAGGGCTCTAAAAGAAAACAACTAGAACTGACAAATTTGGTAAAGTTTCAAGAAATAAAATCAACATAAGTAGCATTTCTATATGCCAACAGTGAAATATATGAAAAGGAAATCAAAGTAATCCCATTTACAATAGCTACCCCAAAAATTAAATACCTAGAAATTAACTTAACCAAAAAGTAAAAGATGTACATAATAAAAACTATAAAACACTGATGAAGGAAATTGAAGAAGACACACATACACACACACACACACACACACAAATTTCATGTTCATGAACTGGAAGAATCAATATTGTTAAAATGTCCATTCTGCCCAAAGCAATCTAGAGATTCAATATAATTTCTATCAAAATATCAATATATTCTTTATGAAAATAGACAAAACAATCCTAAAACTTATATGGAACCACAAAGACTCAGAATAGCCAAAAGTATCCTAAGCAAAAAGAACAAAACTGGAAGAATCACATTATGTAACTTCAAATTATGCTACAGAGCTATAGAAACCAAAACAGCATAGTACTGACATAAAAACAGACACATAGATTAATGAAACATGGTAAAGAACTCAGAAACAAATCAACATACCTAAGGTGAACTCGTTTTCAACAAAGGTGCCAAGAACATATACTGAGGAAAGGACAGTCTCTTTCATAAATGATGCTGAGAAATCTGGATGTCTCTATACAGAAGAATGGAACTAGACTCCTATCTCCAACCATATACAAAATCAAACCAAAATGGATTAAATAGTTTAAGAACTCAAACTATGGAACTACTAGAAGAAAACATTGGAGATCTCCAGGACATTGGTCTGGAGAAAGATTTCTTAAGCAATACCCCACAAGCACAGACAACCAAAGCCCAAATAGAAAAATAGGATAACATCAAGGTAAAACGTTTCTGCAGAGAAAAGGTTTCAATCAACAATGTAAAGAGACAACCCACAGAATGTGAGAAAATATTTCTCAACTACCCATCTAAGAAGAGATTAATAACTAGAATTTATAAGGAGCTCAAACAACCCTATGGGAAAAACTCTAATAATCTGATCAAAAAATTGGCAAAAGATTTGTATAGACATTTTTCAAAAGAAGGCATATAAATGGCAAACAGGAATGTGAAAAGGTGCCCAACATCACTGATTATTAGAGAAATGCAAAGCTGTAATGAGATAATATCTCACCCCAGTCAAAATGGCTTATAATCAAAGGACAGGCAAAAAAAAAAAAAAATGCTGGCAAGGATGTAGAAAAAAGGGGACACTTGTACACTGTTGGTGGGAATGTAAACTAGTACAACCACTATGCAGAACAGTTTGGAAGTTCCTCAAAAAACTAAAACTTGAGCTACCATAGGATCCAGTAATCCCACTTCTGGATATACCAAAAAGAGAGAAAATCAGTATACTGAAGGGATATCTGCACTCATGTATGTTGCAACACTGTTTACAATAGCTAATATTTGGATATAACCTAAGTGTTCATCAAAAGATGAATGGATAAAGACAATGTGGTAAATATACACAATGGGGCACTTTTCAGCCATTAAAAAAAGTGAGATTCAGTTATTTGCAACAACATGGATTGAACTGTAGATCATTATGTTAAGTGAAATAAGCCAGGCATGGAAAGACAAATGTCACATGTTATCATTTATTCATGGCATTTAAAAATCAAAACAATTGAATTCATGGAGATAGAGACAAGAATAGTTACCCTAGACTGGGAAGTGTAGTTGGGGGGGCGGGTTGGGAGGAAATGGGGATGGTTAATGGGTACAAAAAAAAAGTTAGAAAGAATGAATAAAACCTACTATTGGAGAGCACTATAGGCTTACTATAGTCAATAATAATTTAATAGTATAGTTTAAAATAACTTAGAGTGTAATTGAATTGTTTGTAACTCAAAGAATACATGCTTCAGGGTATTGATAACCCATTCTCTACCATGTGTGCTTTTCACATCGTATGCCTGTATCAAAAATGTCATGTACCCCATAAATAAATAAGCAAATACATATATAAAACTACTATGTACTCACAAAGATTAAAATAAAATAAGCAAAAACCCAAAGAACACTCTCAGCACTTGTCCTTTACTTTCTTACTTTTATGGAAATAGAAGAGTTTTGCGTAAGATATAGATAATAGAGCAAAGTGGCCCAATCTCCTTCTAGTAGTGGTTTTCAACCCTGGAAGACTGTTAGTATCAGATGAATAACTTTAAGAAAGTATTAATTCTCATGCTGTACTCTAAGATATTCTGATTCAATTTGTCGTCACAGGACCCAGAAGTCAATATTTTAAGTAGAATTTCCCAAGGAGAATTTTTTATTTTTGTAACCGTTGGTCACTGTTGAGTCACCAACATTTGTATCTTTTTTTTCTCATTTTTTCTTATACTTTAATAAAAGTATAATATCTGGGATACATGTGCAGAATGTGCAGGTTTGTTACATAGGTATACATGTACCATGATTCTTTGCTGCACCCATCAACTCATCATTTACATTAGATATTTCTCCTAATGCCATCCTTCCCCTAACCTTCCACCCCCTGACAGGACCCATTGTGTGATGTTCCCCTCCCTGTGTCTACACATACTCAAAACTTACTAAGTATTTGCAAGATAAATGAATAAATGAATGACAATCAGACTGCCTTCATGTGAAATACCAACAACTAGAGGTGATCCTAGAATTTTATACACCATTGAATTATCAATGATATGTGAAGAAAAATAAGCATGCTTTGAAATATGCATGTAGAGTTCACTATGAAAACATACTAAAAACATGATGCAAGGTCATGCTATAGCCAAATATATGTATGTACAACACAGAAATCATAAATCAATTCTAAAATAATTAAAAGAGGATCCAGTAGACCTTGCTACTTGAAAGATTCTCATTACTTCAGGAAATTTCATTGATTGAAGACCACATGTCCTTTATTTGATTTCCAGTCATGCTACGGCTTTTACAGTGAATAACTTTATAAATTTCAAATACTGTTTAAACTAAATCTATTCATAAATACTTAATACAATTGCCCAAATAAAATACAATTTTTAATAACTATGGTATAATAAGAAACATATTTGGTGTCTGTCCTTGGATTCTGGCACTGAGCTCCTAATGTGCTTTGGAGACGTAAATAAGGTGACTTAGGGTGACACCCCTAGATCACCTCAAAATAATCAGAATGATTGGAACTTTTAGTGCCGCCTTCTGATCTTGTGGAAGGCGCCTGGAAATTAATCTCTATAAAGACTCTTGAACAAAATGTGATGAGCCTCAGAATTGACAAACCCATAAACATGATGTGAGGATGATGCACACAGCTCCAAAGTGACAGAAGCGTTCAGCTCAAGATCCTCTGACTTTGTGCTATGTACCTCTTGATTTGGCTGTTGATTTGTAATCTTCTAATAAATCAGTAAATATAAGTAGTGTCTTCTTGAATTTTGAGACCACCCTCACAAATTATGAAACATTAGGAGGAGGTTCTTCAGAAGTATGGAGGGCTGGGACTTGAGACCAGCATGTAAAGTTGGGGGCAGTATTTTAGAACTCAGCCCTTAAATGATAGAATCTGCACTAATCCTGAGTAGTTAGTGTTAGAATTGAACTGAATTGTTGAACATCCAGTTGATGTCAGGAGAACTGGAGTATTCGTTGTTGGTGTTGGAAAATATCCCTAAAAATAACTTTTAAAATTTTGAAGTAACTAAAAGTGACATATTAAAAAGAGAGTTTGTAGAAAAGATGGAAATTATTATAATATCACATTTTATAGTGGGGAGTTAACACATACTCATTAAAATTAATTAATCATAGAATATGAATAAGCACTGAATTTAAAATCATAAACATTGCCACAGAAAATGAAATGTAATAACCACAAACTGAAGTTATGGTGGAAAATGTCAGTAAGAGACGGTGTGTTTCAATTGTTCTAGTGTAAGTATATCAATCGTTCACCTTTCATCTGTTGGCAGCCAACAGACATTACAGAAAGTTATAAAATAATAAATAGAATTATAAAATTTAAACTTATACTGGTTAACTGTAAAAGTAACAAAAACAGAAACTCTTATTTTTCTTCTATTTTTTTTTTAGTTACGGTCTTGCTCTGTCACACAGGCTGGAGTGCAGTGGCTCAATCAAGGTTCAGCGCAGCCTCAATTTTCTGGCCTCAAGTGATCCTTCCACCTCAGCCTCCTGAATAGCTAAGACTACAGGTATGTCAAATTTTTTATTTTTCATAGAGACAATGTCTTCCTATGTTTCCCCGGCTGGTCTCCAGCTCCTGAGCTCAAAGGATCCTCTCACCTTGTCCTCCCAAAGTGTAGGCCTTACAGGCATTAGCTACTACACCTGTCCAGAAACTGTTTCCTTATTAAGAGTAGTAGCATCTAGGGAGTTGCAGGGATCAAAATGGTATTTTTCATTTAATAGTCTCATGTTCTACCATAATTTTTGCATTTATTACTTCTATAATTTAAATACGTAATTTAAAATGTCCTTTGAACTGCAAAAGGAAGCACTATGTAACAGATAATTCAGGAAAACATATTAGTCTTAATATTTTATGATTATGCTTTATAAAGTGTACATATTTGAAAATAAAAGACATAAGCCTATGTGAGCTGTTTTTATAATTCAGTTATACTATACATGTAGGGCAATTTACACCTATATATTGTGGAGCTCTCTGTTTATTTACTAAGTAATACCTACCTATTTCAGAATTATAGGCTGATGTTTTGGCTTACTCTTTTCAAATATGTTTGGGCAGATAAAATTTATCGAAACCTTGCTTTCAGATTATGTTTTAATTCAGCCACACAAATGTCTTCCTTGAATATTTGTAGAATTATTCACAGAGTATGTTACGTAGTATAATGCTGTCAGTATTCCTACTTTTATATAATTTATTTCTTTGCATTTTTTTACTTTGTGAATATTGTAATTTTATGAAAACTACATGAAAGTTACACAGTATGCAATTAAATTAATCAAGGGCCATCAATGTGGCACATTGAGTTACTGAGCAAGAGAGCTTTAAAAACTACTTAGAACTCGATTAATTTTGATTTATAATGCATCTCTATCAGATAAAGCACTAGCTGTCATGACTAAAATATGAAGAGAAATTTAAAGGAGTAAGGTTGGAGAGTACTTTTTAAAATACAATGTGTTCCCATTTATATTTGCACGTTTATACGTGCAGAAAGGACTTGTCTTTGTAAATGTATGCTCTGTTTATGCAGACACCTGCATTCAGAATGCAGTTTTCCTTTTCGTGAACTCTAATGGGAAGATAGTGGGGTACAGGGAGAGTCACCCTAATACACATTTATGAGGATGGATCACCAAATTTATAAATTGTTTATGAGAGATCTTTGTTTCTCAAAAGAGCTCTAAGAATTTAAGAACAATGTGTTTAGAGGGGAAAAAATAACAGAATAGATTTATAAATAAAACAGACCGAATTATACATATAAAAAGTAGAGGTAGGTTTACTTAGGCTGTTTGATTACATCCCAGTGATAATAGTTCATTAATCTGGGAAGGTTGTGTGTGCATATTTCAAGATGTTTTTTATTATTCTGCAGTTTTCTTATGTCATTTGGGGAAGCCGTATAGACTTCCTTTGCAACTTAACATCCATTTATACTATAACCTGAATTTGCTGCTCATTTTCACAGTCTGGCTCTTTAAAAGCATTATGGCACACTGCTGTTTCTCTTTTTGGCGCAATTTCATGTTGATTGAGCTCTCCATGACCTATCTTTAATGCTATAGCTCTCTTTTCCCGAACACATAGCTTCCTATTTTTCTGTTTAGCCATGTTTGTACTAAAATTTCCTAAGGCTAGATGATCATTTTATTTCTGCTTTTAATTTTTTTCTGGTTCTTGGCTCTTGGAAGGTTTTATTTACTTCCCACGGGAAATCCTGTATATAAAATGCTGCTCAATTGCTGAATGGTCACAAAGAAAACCTTTCTGCCATCACAGAGCACTATACAAACATTCTCTTAATGGTGCTTCCTGGTTTCTTTCCTTTAAAACATCCACTGACAAAACTAAAATGTAGCTGTCTTTAAACCTTTGACTCTCCACTGGAGTGATAGCACCTTTGAACTGTTTTTTGTCCAGTGTATATGGTTTGCATTTCTATGTAGAATATGGTTTAGAAGATATGACAAGTTACATTTTCTTTCAGCACTTCTGTTTCCTCATCTACAAAAGCAGGAGTAAATAGTGCTTGCTTTTGTCGTTCATGTTAAGGATTAAATAACATCAACACTTTTTAAAACTCCTAGCACAGGGTCTGATGCAGAGTAATTTAATTTGGAAATCTATTTTGAAAACCACTGCCTAATACATATTTATTAAAAGACTGCTATTTTGTTATTTTAATTCTTTAAAAAATGATATGAGTTGCTAAACAAGCTTTAGATGCTTTCTCAGTTCATTTTAATTGAAAGTGTGATAGAATGTGAGGTGCATCTGCTGTATTTACTTCACTTCTTAGAAAAACAAACAAAAACAATAAAATTAAAAACAATTTCAAGGCCGGGCACAGTGGCTCACGCCTGTAATCCCAGCACTTTGGGAGGCCAAGGTAAGCAGATCACAAGGTCAAGAGATGGAGATCATCCTGCCCAACATAGTGAAACTCCGTCACTACTAGAAATACAGAAAATTAGCTGGGTGTGGTGGCACAGGCCTGTAGTCCCACCTACTTGAGGCTGAGGCAGGAGAATCACTTGAACCTGGGAGATGGAGGTTGCAGTGGGCTGAGATTGCTCCGCTGCACTCCAGCCTGGTAACAGAGCAAGACTCCATCTCAAAAACAAAAACAAAAAATTCAATTATTTAATCAATGACCATTATTGATAGAGCATGGCCCAAATGATGTGATATAAATGTGGTCTGCAGAGATGGCCTACCACACACTCTTACAACACACACATACATGAGTTACAAGTTTTGTGCAACTCAGTTTGGAGAATATAGCCATAGCAAATTCAACAGAAATAAATTCATACCTATGGTAAAATCAATAAAGCAATTTTTTTTGAGACTGAGTCTCTTTCTGTTGCCCAGGCTGGAGTGCAGTGGTGCAATCTGGGCTCATGGCAACCTCCTCCTCCCAGGTTCAAGTGATTCTCCTGCCTCAGGCTCCCAAGTGGCTGCAACTACAGGCACGTGCTACTACGCCTGGCTAATTTTTTGTATTTTTGGTAGAGACGGGGTTTCACCGTGTTAGCCAGGATGGTCTTGATCTCCTGACCTCATGATCCGCCTGCCTCAGCCTCCCAAAGTGCTGGGATTACAGGCAAGAGCCACTGTGCCCAGCCAATAAAGTGATTTTTAATTTCAGCTTCTTAGCTTTACCTATTAGTGTGGATTTAACATCACATAAAAACAATAGCACCAAGTCCAGGAAGTGAAAAGATAGAACTACATGATTTTTAAGTTCTTATATAATGCTTATAGTGGTATAATATCATCAGAAGCTAGACTGTCATAACTTAAAGATGTAAATTCTAAATACTAACGCAATCAATACAATTTAAAAAATTTTTTAAATGTAGCTAATAAGTCAGCAAAAGAAATAAAAGAGAATCATTAAAAGCATACTCATCAAATTTAAAAAAGCAGCAAAAAAAGACCAGTGAATAAAAAGGACAATAAACAAATATCAAGTTTATAGATTTACACATAGCTACATTACTGACTGTACTAAATGTAAACATTTTGAGTGAGGACACATTATGTCATCTTCATATGTATATTTTATATTATATGTATATACATATGTATGTGTATATATGTAGCTTGATATATATACAAACATACATATATACATGTAAGTATATATATCGCTTATACATCTCTCTGTGTATATGTGTGTTTATATATGTTATATATACACACATATATATATATATAGTCGCTTAATGAAGTTATGTAACAATTTTATCCATGGACCAAGGCTGAAACTCTATTTGAAAACCATCCCCTTAATATATTCAAATTCTGAGATGAAAAAAATTGTATTCTTAGAAAGTGAAAACTAGGAATGGCACAAAGGAACACTGAAAAATATGAAATTTTCAGCTTCAAGAGGAAAATAGTAACTAGAAGAGTGGAAGAAAGTAAGAATATATGTCACACATTTAAGAAATTAAGATTTCCCAGAAGTGATTAGTCATTTCAAAATGTGTACATGATTCTAAAAAGAGTCATGGTGTGACTAACAATGAGGTACAGCTAGAGTGATCAAAGTCCCAGTTTTCTCCACATAGGCATATTTTATACCTGGTAATTTTATCATTTAACTGGTACTGACTTGCCTAGTATTTACATCTATATGTTTTGGACCTGCTAGAATTAGCAAATTTCATAGTGCAGAGTTTTCCATTTTCCTTAGATGAGCCAACCTGGTGTCTGCAGTCATAGTTTTAGCACTCATTTTGGGTAAAAACAAAGCAAACAGCACACTTTATAGAGCAAATCCAAAAAATGCTTTAGCCCTGTCAGGATGTACTACCACACACAATTATTATTTCACCAAAGATATTTTACAAAGTATTTTTATACACTTTGTAATCTGAATGCCTCACTAAAAGAGCTTTTACCCAAAGTAGTTTACTTCCAAGGTGAATTGTGCAAATGCTGACCTTAATATTCTTTAAAATTTGTTTAAAATATTATTTGAAATATTTTTAATAGAAAGATGTATTATTGCTGAAATTATCTTAATATCACTCTCTTTTTTTCTCCATATGCTTATATATATCACTATCTTTAGAAGACACTGTGGCAGCATAAATTAGAAAATAAAGCTATCACAAATAGCATTATAATTTTAAATCATAAGGTAGTAGAGAGTATCATAAATTGAGATTCAGAATTGCAGCTTCCAGTTTTGTTTTTAACTACTATTGTTGTCTCAATTATTCTACCACCTTCAGTTTTCTTATCTAAGACATTATGACATTAAGTTAGATGACTTTAAAAATGCTTTTGTTGTTAAGATTGTGTGAACTGACTTTTTACAGAATTAAATAATCCTAGTCAAATGTTAAATCAATGCTAATTGTTAGTTCACCAAGTCAGTTATTTATTGTCTTCAAATAGGCTTATTCAAGTGTATCAAATTCAGTTAGTTTATTTATATTTTGAGACCACTGTTTCTCTCTCTGTTAACAATTATTTAAAGATCATTTTTCTTCTATGGCCAGTTATCTCTACCCTGCTAAATTAATTATGCTGTTGGCACGTTTTTCTAACATTACTTTTTTTGCTATAGGAAAGTCCGCTTAGTCCAAACTCTTGTTTGGAAAAAGCCTGGCTCTTTGAGAAATCTGTTTATTTCTCCCAGGGATTTGGCTCAAACAAACAAATTAAATTAAGTTATAGAAGGGGAAATTTCGACAATGGCTCAAATTCTGAGTCAGGGATGCACAGTGTGCTCTCATTATTTTGTTCAACATAAATTCATGAAACATTAGATGCGCTCATATGTAATGTGAGTACAAAGTGCAAGTGCAGATACCAAAGCCAAATATAAATGGGGAGTTGGCTGACTGCAGGGGCAGAAAATATACAAGATGACTTTGGAACATTTGTAGTGCCAGAAGGTAAGGAAGCGCCCAACACAAACACAACGATGGGACTACGTCAAAGGGACAGACGGAGGAGACAACTGAAAGAGTTCCCAATGGTCAAAGCTAGAACAACTTCAACAAAAACATAAGGTAGATATGGATGAGAGCCCAAAGTATAAAATAAACATAATTCTATACTCATATAAATAATAGGTAAATTGGAGGGAATACACAACTCTTCCATGTAGAAGAATTCTAAGTAATGTATGCAGATACTTTCACTTCAGGAGTTGGAGTACGCTTGTTCACTTCTTAAGTGGAGGCTGCATATAGTGACTTCCTTCCAAAAAGCACAGTAGGGACAGGAAATGGGAAAAAAAGAACTTCACAGTAGAAAATCCTGACAAATCTAACAAACACGATGTTAACCAGGTGAGCAAGGTTAATATCAAAAGTGGTAATTTATTTTTTATATTATATAATTTGATACAATCTGATGAAAATGGCAACTGACCTTGTGGCCTTCCTCCCAAGAATACATAAGCACTTCTTTTCTTGAGAAAAACATTTAAAAAATCTCAGTTGAAGGACATTCTACAAAATACCTCACCAGTACTCTTAAAAACTGACAAGGCTATCAAAAACAAGGAAATAATTAGCAACTGTCACAACTAAGAGGAATCATAACTATTAAATGTCGTGTGATTTCCTGAATAAAATCAAACAGAAAAGGGTATTAGATAAGAACAAAGGAAATCTAAATAGAGTACAGACTTTAATGTTGGTTGATTAATTGTAACAAATAATTCTATTCATGTAAGAAATTAATGAACAGGGAAACTGTTTTGGGGTGTAAGGGAAATCTGCATTAACTTCTCTATTTTTCTATAAATTTAAAACTGTTACTAAGTTAAAGGTTTATTTTGAAAATATCCTTGACTCTTTTTGGGAGGAATTTTTAAATATCATTGCTTTTATTTCTGTGATGGCCTGAAATATTAATGTGCTCATATTGTGTCTCACCAAGGTAACAATATAACAAAATTCTACCAAGTAATTTCAACTGTTATATTTGCATTTGCGTATATGAAAAATTATCCAGAGCTACTGAGAAGCAAAATCAGCTTAATTAATAATCAAGTATTTGTGCCAAGCAACTGATGTTAAGCAATCCACAACACATTACTGCTTTGTACTAATTCTACCCTCTAGGATATTATTTATCTGTAATCTATTAACTTATATCTTACAAGCAAATTGACTTTGATAGTCTATGTTTTTTCTAGATTCTTCTCTCTATGTCTTAATATTTTCCCCTTTGATTTCTTCATAAAGATATATATATTTTCAGGTGTCTATTTGTTCTTAGTTTTGGAGGAAAAGTTCTCTTCAGAGCTGCATTCCGTTTGCATTATGATCAAGGAACCTGTCTTGCTGTACCTCTTACATTTATTTTTTATTTGTTTTTCTAACATGGGAGCACAAATTCATTAGCATGAAAAAGTGAAAGTATTCTGTTTATGATGGTATATACTACTATTGTGTACCAACATCCTTTTTTCTTTCCCACAGCAACATTGGCACACATCAACTTCAGTATTTAATATCACCCATCAGCTGATAGGTGCTAAGATAATGTAAAGAGAAATGAGAGATGCATAAATTAGTATCAGATTTATCTACTATATAGCAAAAAGAAAACTCTTAAGCTAGATGTATATTAAAGTATTTGAAGTTATTAAACAATTCTACCTTTTTTTTAATTGTTAGATGAACCATAATCCATATTTTTGTTTTAAATAATAATAAAATTAAATTACAGTAAAACTGAAGTTATTGGTTTGTAATGTTTTCCTTGGTATTTATATAGCATTTTTAGTTTCATAGATATTAAGAAATTCATAAAGAAAATAATGCTCCATTTCTCATTTTCTTGAAAATAATAGCAGAAAATGGCATTAACACATTTATCCTTTAGATTTATTTCTCAAGCCTTCACAATTGCTAACTTGGAAAAGACAATTGTGTTATGAAGGATTTTCTTAGAGATTTTTAAATTTATCAAATTAGTATAGTGCATTTATCTTGTGATTGAAAATTAATTTTAGTCTATTGTTTATATTTAAGATTATTTTAATTTTTGAATTGATAAATTATATCAATTGCATTTTAATAAATGTTAATCACTTTTATATTACCACAATAACAAAAGAGTTATTGTTCATTATTTTTACATGTATTAAGATAATGATCCTGTCTGAAATTCTTGACTGATTTAAAGTGGTGCTTTTATTCTTTACAAAATTAAAATAAAATCCCCAACTTTTATATACTATCTTAAAAAATAATAGACCTTCCTTTAGTATGTTAGACTTTTATGTGGATAATTTTAAGTACATCATAACTCTTTAAACAGGTAATTATGACTTAGAATGGTTTAGTAAAAGCATTTCAATTGCAGATTAGAAAATTATTTTTTTTAACCCCAAGTTAAAATTTTAAATACCCCTCATTTGTTATTGGAAATGTTTGTAAAAGGTAAAAATTATTACAATTTCAGTATTTTTATTTTGCTAAAACTTGTTGCATAAAAATAATCAGAAAGGCATTTTTTTTTCACCAATAATTGGTGTTCCCATTTATCCTAGTGGCATCAAAATTCCTTCTTTCTCATGAAATGATTTCAATTTTTTCTTTTTTTATTTCTCACATTGATATATCAAATGGAAAATGTTTCTTGTTTAAAATGGAAAAGGAATGAGATTTACCAGTAAAATGTGTTGTTATGATAATTCTGAGATAAGGGCAAACAAGAAGTAAGGAGGAATTCTGTAAATTATTTGAATTTATTTATTTATTTATTCCTTCCTTCCATAATTTTTTTAAATTTTAAGTATTGATGTGCTTTGGATGTCTGTCTCAAATCTCATGTAGAATTGTAATCCCATGTTGGAGAAGGAGCCTGGTGGGAGGTGATTGGATGATGGGGCTGGTTTCTCACTTGCTGTTCTCACGAAAGTGAATGAGATCTTACCAGATCTGGTTGCTCAAAAGTGTTTAGCACCTCCCACTTCATGGTCTCTTTCTCTTGCTCTGGCTATGTGAAGATGTGCCTGCTTCCCCTTCACCTTCCACCATGAATACAAGTTTCCTGAGGCCTTCCCAGCCATGCTTCCTGTACAGCCTGTGAAACCATTAGCCAATTAAAACTCTTTTGTTTATAAATTACCAAGTTTCAGGTATTTCTTTATAGCATTGCAAGAATGGACTAATACAGAAAATTGATAGCGAGAGTTGGGCATTCCTATAAAGATCCCTGAAAATGTGGAAAGCCCTCTGCCAATAAACAGCTTATTGCTTTTGTCTTGTCTCTGTAAGCCCTGTCCCCTGCTGATCTCCTCTCAAGATGCATATGAATTAGCA
The DNA here is from genome assembly GCA_963573385.1 of Cacajao melanocephalus. Taxonomy (NCBI): domain Eukaryota; kingdom Metazoa; phylum Chordata; class Mammalia; order Primates; family Pitheciidae; genus Cacajao; species Cacajao melanocephalus. The sequence goes on along the minus strand of CAUYLG010064207.1, from coordinate 76,149 downwards.
AATCAATGAAGCTAAAATATTGTAAAGTCAGACATCCAGCAAATGGACAATGACATAGGTTTGCCTCAGGTTCCCCTATAAAAGGGGAGAAAATCTGATGCTCGAGGAACTCAGTGAATGAGGCTGTTGCCCCTGTATCTCCCAGCTGAATAAAAAATCACTTCCTTCCTCAGTTCTGTGTTTGAGAGGTTTGTTTCTCACCACTCCTGCTTCAGGAGGTGATGGAATCATGGGAGTGGATTTCCCCTTGCTGTTATCATGATAGATGATAGTGAATGAGTTCTTATGAGATCTGTTTTCTTCAAAAAAGTATAATACTCCCCACTTCACTCTCTCTTTCTCCTGCTCTGGCCATTTGAAGGTGTGCCTGCTTTCCCTTTACCTTCTAACATGATTGTAAGTTTCTTGAGGCCCTTCTTGCCATGCTTCCTAAACAGGCTGCAGAGCTGTGAGCCAATTAAACCTCTTTGCTTTGTAAATTGCCCAGTTTCAGGTATTTCTTTATAGCAGTGCAAGAATGAACTAATGCTGGTTTTATAGTAGACACTGATAAATGATAAATATAAAAACAAAAATAAAAACTATTTGATATTCTAACAGTTAAAAAAACTTGAAGACAATACTCCTAATGATTAATAAATGTTCATAGCAGTATTTAAAGAATCTTTAAAATAAAGGTGACATTTAATAGAGTAAATAAGTCATCATAAGAAAAGTGTAATTTCTTTGATTTCATTAGAATCTAACAATTCATTTATCCTAAATTACTTTTGTTTTTTACCTGCTCCTTAACTTCTCTTGCTTTCTTAACTTAAAAATATCTTTTTATATTCTCTAATTCATTATTTTACTTTATTTATTCTTAAATGTATGAATGATTTAAAACAAAATGAAGCAATATACTATGGCCTATATTTAATTAGAATTGCAGTCTCATGACTTACATGCCTCTTGCGTTTGTCCAAAGAAATTGGAGAATCTTTTCTACTTCATTACGTCACCCTGCCCCACCTTTCTTCTGTCATTAAACACCCACTCCTCATGTTTTCATTGCCTTGCTTCAACATGCTTGCCTAACTATCCCTCTGCAGCCACCTTTGTATTCTGATACATTTATTAAATTCCCTAAACATTATCCACTTTTTATATTAACCACGATGTATTTTTTCAAATACCACAAATAATATTTCTAATAATTTTCCAGTCCCATCCAAGATTTTTGACAATTATTAAGAAATTAATGTCATTTTGTGCTCATTATGAGCAGCACATTTTTTGAAAGCAAAATATTTGTAAAGACATTACAGTGCATCAAATAATTTTTCTGATAATGATTGTATTCTTAATAAAATGCTGTTATTCTGCAAGGATAACTACACATAGCAAAAATCCATTAAACTACACATAGCAAAAATCCATAACTACACATAGCAAAAATCCATTAAACTACACATAGCAAAAATCATAAACATTTATAGGCTAACTTTCCAGTTAATAGAATTCATCAAATTGGTATGCAAAGTTTATGAAAAGGAGGCAAAGCCTAAGAAATCTATCTTTTTATTTCTAAATATATTAAATACATTCATATACCAGGAGTGGTATCACACATAGCCATTTTTATTACAGGAAAAATAGTGTAATATTTCCTTTGAGAAAACAATCTTTGCCTAGAAATTTCACTGAAGAGCTTCTTAATAGAGCTTTCTACCTTTATTCACAGGTTCATAGTTTTAACTCCTCTTCCATTACCCTCTACTCTTTAGCTATTTGGCTTCCTATGCACTTTTATTCCACAATCCTTCACATTTCTTAAGTAGTTTTTTAGGATTTGATATACTGCTTCTCAAATTATATTAAATAATTTGATGTCATCTTTTTTATATAAATCTAGGTTCAATATTGGTACTTGCAGGTTGAGAGTCAAAAATGAGCTTAGATAATAGGCCTAGAGTAGGCCTCATCCATAAAGCAGAAATAAATATTGTTAAGTCATTTCCCCTCCTAGTTCTAGTGAAGTAAGAAGCCAGGCTTACCCATTGGTAGACATAGGCATTTTGGGGAACACAGACCTCTCCAAAATAAGATAAGACCAGGCAGGCTGACCCAAAGAAGATAGGTAGGGTCTCAGCGCAGCTCCTTTCAGATTCTGTAATCGAATTAGTCTCTCTTCTTCCATGGCTAGGAGTGAAAGCAAAGAGTGTGACTTCCAGGAAAGTTCCTCCACATAGAAACATGAGGGTTGAGCGTAAAGTACTCTCCCCTGAGAGAACACTTAAGGGTTACTGTCACTCTGTTCTTCTTTCAGGAGTTATTACTGAAAATAATGAGAAAGTTCTATCATTTCTCTATATGTTTTTAGAGTAACTATATGTTATTAAACAAATATTTCCCATTTTTGGTGCTGCCCTAGAGTAAGATGCAAAGATTTACCCTCTTTTTATCAAAATCTCATCTTTTATACTAAAGCTAAGAACCAAACCAAAGCAGATGAGATTTTGATAAAAAGAGGGTAAATCTTTGCTACTCTAGTAAGTCTCTAGAATCTGCCAAATAAGACACGAGTATTAGGAAGAGAATTGTTTGCATTACAATTGTTTCATTCCAATAACGGAACAGGATGTTTTCTTCTCTTTCTCCTCTCCTACATCTCGGGAGCATAAAATCTGAAAAAACCAATAAGCATTTTTTTTTTCTCAACTCAATAGAGAGGAAGTGAGATGTTACCTGAGAACTTAGGATCTGCCCCAGAGAAGGAGAATTGTTCTGGGGATGTCCTGTCCTGAGAAAGCAGCATATTGTTAGGTCATTTGTATTTACATCTGCAAAATATCCTTTCACTAGGAAAAATGTTAAGTCCATTCCCAATCCTGTATTAATGTATTTTATTTTGAATTTTTGCTTGATTCTTCACTGTAGCCTTTCTGCTGGCAGGTCTCTTCCTAGCTAGAGCTTTGGTGAGTCTATTGCATACCACTCTGGAGATATTGATCCTATCTATTGCTTTTTCAGCAGTCTTCTCAGCAACTGTGTTCATTTAACATTATAGTAGGACAATTGAATACAATATCTTTCAAATATAAAAGAATATTGTGAAAAAACATGAAAAATAAATTTTTTGGATTTCAACCCAATGTTCTACATTGATTAACTTTTAGTTTCCAGCTGTAGTATTGTATCCAAAAGTCTCTGATAAATTAGATTGGCTGTTAATAATTAAAGAGGTTGTATCAGCTACCTGGGAAATTTTCTGCTGCCACATTTTGCTACTTTTTTTATTATCAGTTTTATAATTTGTACCTTTTTTTCACAGTCTTTAAAAACATATCCTTTTAAATAGTTGATTTCCTTCTTTGTTAACTTAGATTTTCTCTTCATTTTTTAAAGATGTAATTTGCCTTTTGTGTTTTGGAATAACTTTATCCAACCAAGAGTATCATATTTAGACAAGGAGTTGACAATTATACACATTTGGCCAGGCGCGGTGGCTCACACCTGTAATCCCAGCATTTTGGAGGCTGAAGTGGGTGGATCACAAGGTCAGAAGATCGAGATAATCCTGGCCAAAATGGTGAAACCCTGTCTCTACTAAAAATACAAAATTTAGCTGGGCGTGGTGGCGGATGCCTGTAATCACAGCTACTCAGGAGGCTGAGGCAGGAGAATCACTTGAATCAGAGAGTCGGAGGTTGCAGTGAGCCACTGCACTCCAGCCCGGACCACAGAGTGAGACTTTGTCTCTAAATAAATAAATAAAAATTACACACATTTTATTGTAGTTGTTGAGAGGTTTGTAGTTAAGTGAAAGAGAATATCACACATTTATGATTTTGCATTCTGGATTGTGAGCTCTTAAAAGGAGATAATGAAAATAAAATAAACAGTAGTAGACTAACTTCTAGATAATTAAAGGAAGTAAAAAAATGTAAAACTGAATTATCTAGATGCTTTTATGTTCTTCACGTAAATATAGATACTAAATAATGTTCATTTACTTTTCACCTTATTCAATCTCTTCCTATAATGGTTTCTACTATTTTGGTATGAAATGAATGCCTGTATGAGTTAGGATTTTGATTGTTTCTATATCAGGCCTATCCACAGTGGCTAAAACAAATGGATTTTTTTTTTCAACTAAGAGTCAAGAAGTAGGCCATTAAGTTTCATGCAGCTGCTAAAGGTAATCATCAGGGACCCAGATTAATACTAGCTTCCTGGTCTGCCATATTTAGTGTGTGATTTTGGTTCCTGCTCTACTTCCAGGGAACTTCACTATACTTCAGTCAGAAATAAGGGCAAAAAGCAGTGCAGTTATGTCTTTGGCTAGACTACAGTAAACTTCAGTGCAATTATTTTTAACTCCGAGTTTTAGCCAAATAAAAGCACGATTCTTTCAGTAAGTAAATAATATACCTGCTATCATGCTAGGATGAAAAATGAGTTACAGATATGAGTTATAATTCTAACACTTTATAGCGATTGGAGAGGTTTTAATTCAGAATGCATTATATTTGTATAGTAAGTTTATAAAAGAGACAAATTTTAAGTTCTCAAAAAGAGATACTCTTATTCAACAGGGCAGAGCATGTTTCAAGATTTTCTATGTGCAGCTATCATCATAGCTACAGATGGTTCATAGACCACTCTTTGAGAAATAGAGGTTAACTCTAAAAGTTTATTGAAGAACCTTTCCACTGATGAGCAAAGTTCAAAGATGATTGTCTTTCAATTTATTTGAACTCTATCCTTCAACTTCTTGTCGTTTTATTCTTAAACGTCCTCTTAATATTTCCCTTCTTTGTTTTTCTTTCTTTTTAAAGATGAAACTATCAGGCTCCTTAAAATATTGCCATTTTTAAACAAAGTAATTATTAAATGGACCTTAGTAACTGTTTCTCTGTCTTCACTGATTCTTAAGTCATAGTCAGTCTGGAAGCTGTTATGCACTTTTGGAAATATATTCTGAATCTATTATTTCAGGTAAATTTTACTTACTTCAAGTTATATTTGAAGATGGTAACATATTTAGTACTTTTCTTTTTTTTTTTTTTTTTTTTTTGAGACAGAGTCTCGCTCTGTTGCCCAGGCTAGAGCGCTGTGGCATAATCTTGGCTCACTGCAGCCTCAACCTCCTGGGTTCAAGTGATTCTCCTACTTCAGCCGAGTGGCTGGAACTATAGGCTCAAGCCATCACACAGGCTAATTTTTTGTATTTTTAGTAGACACGGGGTTTCACCATGTTGGCCAGTATGGTCTTGATCTCCTACCTCATGATCCACCTGCCTCAGCCTCCCAAAGTGCTAGGATTATAGGCGTGAGTCACTGTGCCTGGCCCATATTTAGTACTTTTCAAGTTTGAGAATATGAAAGCATCAAGTCCTCAGGGTTGCTTGTGAAAGATGACCTTGTTTCTATCTCTTCCCTTTGATACTGGTAATGATTTTTGAAAATATCTATTTCAGCTTTCCATTGAATAGAATGTGGTCTACCATAAAGGAAGGAGAGAGGCTAGCAGTTACTATGCAGTTCCTCCCCTCATGGCCTTTATTTAGTGACTTTCTGGAGCAAGCTCATGCTGGCTTCTTAGAGTTAATTGTCAGCATCTAGTCCCAAATCTGTGTTCTGTAACATTAGCTTGGTAGTTAGAAATTGGCCACAGTGGGTATATTTTACACCACAGAAATCAAAAACTGCTACAACCATGTTTTTGTTTGTTTTTCACTAGTACATCACAGCCTATATTCACCTACATCATTTTGTGGATATCTAAACAGATAGCTGTGAAAGTCAAATTACCCACCTTTCCTCACCTTCAACCCAGTCGGAGTCTTGTTTTGCATAGGCTAAACCAGAGTGTTGATTGGAGAATTACAACTCTTAGGTAAGAAACATCTAAACATAAAGCACCAAGATGACTTTCCATTTCTATTGTTACAAAGTAGGAATCTGAACAAAAACAACAACACCTTGTAGTAGAAAAGGAATCATAGTCTTTATCAAAAAGGTATTTATAAATGTTTATTGAAATGACTACAACATTAGTATTCTTTTTTGCTTTGAGACATGACTGTTTTCAAAAGTAAGCTAGCAAAGATATAGAAGAAGGAAAGAGAGAAGGAGAGAATGAAAGAAAGGGACAAAGAGAGAAAGGAAGAAAAAAGGAAGGAGGAAGGGCAGAAGGGAAAGAAAAATTGAGAAAGAAATAAAGAGAAGACTTGGTGAAATCAATAAAAATTTGCACATGTTTTGTTTTCCATTTTAGTCTAAATTAAAAACAAACAAACAAAAAAGTTGGCCACTCAGGCCTGTAATCTCAGCACTTTGCAAGGCCAAGGCAGGCGGATCTCTTGAAGCCAAGAGTTTGAGACCAGCCATGGACAACATGTTGAAACCTGGTCTCTACTAAGAACACAAAAATTAGCTGGGTGTGGTGGTGCACACCTGTAATCGCAGCTGCTGGGATGACTGAGGCAGGAGACTCACTTGAACCCGGGAGGTGGAGGTTGCCGTGAGCTGTGACAGTGCCACTGTAGTCCAGCCTGGGCAACAGAGCAAGACTCTGTCTCATAAAAACAAAACAAAGCAAAAGAGAAACCATGAACTGGAGTATGAAGATGTAAAATAGAATCTTTAATAAAATAAAAATTTTAAAAACATATTTTCTCTATATAATAACTAGTTCCTAGTAAAAAATTATTGGTTGCATTAAAATGGTTTTGCTCGTCATTCTCCAAATAAAGAATGAGATGTTTTTGAAAAACAGGATGTGCCACAGAGAAGAAAGGTGTTAAATAGCTCTAGAACAAAGTGTGTCATATAAATGATTTACTATATTCTGTAAGCTACAGATCATTTGTTGCTGAGATCTTTACAATGGAAAATATTGATTTGTTTATAACAAAGTATAAAGTAAGAACTGAGTCAACCCTCAAGGAACACTACAGAATGATGCCCTATAAAATCCTACAAAGACAAGCTGTATTGTTAATCAGCCTTTACACAACCTGATTTTGCAAGATGTCCTTGATTGAGGCATAGAGTCAGCTATCCTTGCGTCAATACAATATGTTACTAGTGAAGAAATATGTTTGTAATTGCTTTTGTTTCTGAGAGAGCTCTATGGAATCCTGAAGACACTGTGAGATGGGATGAACTACTAAATTAGCACTCCAAAGATAACAGTCCCATATATCATTGATAAACAAATCACAACATATGCATTCTGGCTAAAAGTCTGTATTTTGTAAGTCAATTTAAATAAGTAGGGCACCCCATGTAATAGACTTTAAAAAAAAGATCTCAATTAAGAACATGAGTTTGGGAAAAACAAATATACCAAAGAGACATTATAAAGAATGCAGTCACCATCCCTACCAAAATAACATAACATTATTCTGCTGGGACTACTCTGAACTCCTCTGTGGTGACTGAGCAACCTCAGGCTTCTGGAAGAATTGGCAAAACCCAAGCAATCTGAAATAACAAGAATAAATTCTGGTTGATCTTTAACCTGAATTTGGTTTCCCCAAAATGAGTTATTTGCTTTGTGATGCTTACTGTATCAATTATATTTGAGAAAATGAAGGATAATGTGAAATGCTGAGATGCACCTTGTAACTTTGGCTCTGCTGAACCTTTCTGGTAAAAACAGGAACTCTGTGAAAGGGACTAACCACATAGGTTGACTGTCCGAGAGAGATGACAGTGCGTAATAGATTTCTCCTTGCAGAGAGCCTATAAATGGACGGGTAATGGAGAGGCTTATTACCTGGATTCCTTTCCCAGGAAAGGCATATTGATTAGGTCCCTGGAAAGGGAATGCGGCCCTTGTGGAGAGCCTATAAACGGATGCATGAGGGGCGTCTGTCTCTGTGGTTGAGCTAAGGATGTAAAAGTCTTTCTTCTCCCACTGCTTCCCCAGGCCTGCGTGGAGGCCCCCTCCTCTTGCAGTTTTTGTGGTCAGGCTGGTTGTCCTGTGTCCGATCCTGTTCCCCTTGTAGCTGTGAGCCCAATATGTTCTTGTTAATAATCATAAGTTTATGTTTAACCTACAGTCTTGCTAAGGTGTATGGTTTCTATGCTGACACACAGAAAGTTATCTTTACATTGTTCTGCTTTTATAATATCACGTTGCGATTTTTGTGCACCAGTTTTTGCAAATGTATTCTTTTTGTACAAATATCACTGAAATTTTGCTCCCCCTCCTCTATTGAAAGAGCACAATAAAAATCTGAGGTTTTCAGGGGTATGTCAGACATCCACTGAGCAGCATTATGTTGTGTCTCCCCTGGGCTCAGCTTTAAGGAAAACTTTTTCCTTGGTCTTTCTTTTTCATCGACCACTCAATCACTTTGAGAGATCTTAAACCCATATTGATGTATTGGGAACTGGTCTCGCCAATATTATTCAAGGTTATTTTCCTTGGATTTTCCAAGTGGATTAATTGCAATATTTTAAATATTACAATAATTTAATAAATATCAGAAAGACAAATCGATATTTTGTGAATAGAAAAGGTGGTCATAAGAATTTATTGGCTATATATCCATACACAAATTAAATTATCTTATTTTGATTCCAGTGTTTTGTAAATATGTCTCAGTATGTGTAGTTCCACCCACTTTCACCTGTATCCACAATGCCAGACATCTTTTTTGTTGTTATTAATATTAATATTGTTATCGGTATCACCAAATACACTGCTAAATAATTATATACTGGACTACTAAAGTAATAGTGAAAAATTTTCCATGTAATCTTATGTGTATTAAACTTCTTTAATATTTACTTCACAGAAACCTAACTTTAAGTAGAGAAATTGAAAAAAAAGAAAGGTCAACTTCACAAAAACTGAGGACAGGTGTGGAAGTAACATAAGCATACGAGTGGATTTGGGGCTCATATTCTATTCTTAAAAGTGTACTTGTCCTGCTTCTCTGTGTGTTTTGGCCGCATTCTCTGTTACTGTAGACAGGTTTCATTCATGCAGTGGGGAAGGTCAGTGACAGAGCTTAGTTAACCTCTTTCCTGCAGTGGCAACCCAATAGCAAGAGAATAACACTTTACCTTCCTAGCAAAGAAAGAATGTCTCAGCCTAGTTTAAATTACATGCCCATCCTGGAAACCAATCACCGGACAGGACGATGAGGCAGTCTGATTGGCCTTAAACATAAGCCTTCTCCTAAATCTGGGAGTGGTTGGAATGATATGGTTGACAGGTCCACAGTTACCACAAGAAATATAAATGTAAATAGTTTCCAAAGATGGAAATTTAAAGGGCAGACAAAATCAAGAGATGTGCACTGTGCCATTTAGCAAAATATTCATATTTGATTTCTGATATTTTTGAGCTCCCCCACAAAAGTAAGCAGATTTTTAAAAGTTCTTCAATTCACACAGTAATAGCTGTTGAACATATATAACAGGTTTCAACTAACAACTTCACAGACACAATCATATTTGCTTCATGTAGTTTGAGTAGGTAGGCTTTTGTCACTTGTAACTGAGAGACCTGATTGACAATGTTTTCCACATATTGTTCAATTATTGTAATTATTCCAAATGGAAAAAACAGATCCAAATGAAAAAAACAAAGCAAGTCCTGATTTTGATCAATTTCAACAATTCATATTTATTTATTTATTTATTTATTCATGTATTTTAATTTCTGTACTTTTCTTACCCTGAATTTTGATAGCAACCATGCCCCCAGGTAAGTAAAGATTCCAATGCTGTATTCATTTCAACGAACATTTATAAGTAATTTTGTGGAATTAGAAATCACTCCCTTTCCACTGGAAGATCTCCTTGTTCTTTGTGAACTTCCTAATTTGTAACAATAACAATAGAAAATCATTTGGTTCCTACAACACTGTTAGGCAAACATATTGCTCAATTTTCTGTCCATTTTGTGGAAGAAAATCAGAGTACCATTAGCCTAAGCCTTTATTTGAAAATACTAAGGACAAGAATGCTTGGTAGGAGTGTTTTGTCTTGGAGAAGGAAGGAGGAATTTTATAGAGCTTTAGCAAGAGGGCTTATTCAAAATTCATCTAATTGAGAAATGGTCAATATCCATTCTGAGAAGAGGGTGAAATTGTTATGTGAATTTGTAGCTGTTTATTGAGCAATTCAAATGTACCAAAAGTGAAGAGGAAGAGACAGTTGAGGAAGGAGAGGGACAAAAACACGCAAAAGCCACAGTGGAAAATAGTCTTTCAAGGTCTCTTATAATTGTATTCCAGCTTATGAGGTAAGAACTCATTTCCCCTCACTTATTTTTTGGTAATATTGTCTACATTACATGTAAATAGAATTGTATTGACACTTTCTTATTTATGTACAAGAAGATCTAGCTTTTTGGATTTTTTTTAGAACAAGTTATTTTTACTTAACCTAATCAACAACCAAAACCAACACAAAACAAAACCCATTGTTTAAAGCCCTTTTTTACTTTGACAGTTAAAAAAATTAGAATATTCTCCTAATAACTATGTTCTATGCTCTAAAATAACTGACAATTGGATAATAAGAAATATGTGAGGCTTGCTTAATATATGAATGTAATATATAATGTAATATAATAATTAAGTGATGAAAACATATCCTAATTTATTTTGAATTCCTTTGAAATCCATGGAATCTTTAAAACATATTACATGGAAATTAGCATCAATAATTCTGTTCCCAGGAAGCCATATAATAGGAACCCTGCAAATGTATGCTCGCGGAATAATATACATTTGGAAAATATCGAGTACTGCTGTTTGTCATATAATATGCACAACTGATTTACCTTTTGGTGATAATAATTATCAGGTAATGCAAGATAATTCAATATAACAGCCTATTTTGAATCAAACTATTGCTTTATTGAACAACATAATTAAAATACGTCCTATCTGTTGGTATTTGAATGGATTTATATGGTGACAAAACAGAATAAACCAACATTTAAAGGTTCCCAGTCAACAACATAAAACAACATGGAAAGAAAAGCCAAGAAACCAAGTGTGACCTGTCTATGCACACAGTGTTCATTAGACCGGCTTTATGTTTTATCAGACTGGTTTTGAAAAGAGAGCTTTTGTAGAAATAATAAATACAGTCCCCACAACAGAGAATATCCCTGTTATGGTAATAATAACAAATGAAAATATATCAACTAATTCATTTCTGCCAAAAGACTGGACTAATCTGGGTTAGCATAAATGTTTTACTTTGTAAGTATTTCATTGTCAATATATATTTTTAACAAACTATTATGTAATACATAGTGCCATTGTTCCTAGGAAATTATCCAGAATTCTAATATTTAAGGTTTCCTCAAATATCATTGCCTGTCATTTGATTAAATTGACAACATACAGTAAAAATGATCTGAACTAGGAAGATTGTGACCAAATAGTTCTTTATAAGAGTAAATTTAAATATGTCTTCTCTCCTGGCATAGAGCTTCCCAGAAATAAATGCAGCAGGTGAGAAATATTAACTGACTCACCCAAGTGCAAACATTTAAAATGTACCATCAATCAAAGACACAGGGCACCTTACTCCCCAACCTTTCCTAGTCCTGCAGAAACCCAGTGACATCAAACTCTCTTGCCTGTCAAGATAAAGAATTCCATAGTGGTTAGACACGCAGGTTCCAGAGGCAGCTACTTGTGTTCAGACTTCATCATTCACTGCCTTTAAGACTTTGGACAAATAACTTATAATACCTACCTTATAATGCTTACCTTCACACAACAAAAGTGAATAAAAACCAACCCCATATTGCTGCTGTGATGGTTAAAAGACTGGTGTAGGTACAAAGCACTAATGACGGTGCCCGGTTCATAATGTGGACTGTGTAGATATGAGTTCATATTATTGTTTATTCCTGTTCTAGATATCCACAGCATCTTATGGAGGAAAGCTTTTAAATAAAGCGTTAGCATGAGCCAGGGCAGAGACAAAAATTTGGGTGACTGATGACTAATTTGAACATGTCAGGGAAGAAAACGTGATAAGAAAGATGGTAATATCTACCAAAATCCAACCTTCCTGGCACATACAAGCAGAGAGCAATTAAGGGTTGGATTTTTATTTTCTTGCTCTTTTTCACAGGCTGTTTTTAGAGTACAACCCTATGGGGCTACTTTCAATGTAGTTTTGGATTACAATCTCAGTTCTCAGTCTGCCTCCAAGCAAATACTCAGAATATGTCTGAATTTGGAAGATAAATTTTTATTTTACAGAAAAAATAATTTAAAAATAACAAATTTATCTTTCATAGGTCACACAACAACTCATACATAAGCAATCCCAATCATAGAATCAACTAATTAGGCTTTTGATTTACATTTTATACCCTTCCCTTTGTTCTAAGGCTTTGAATAATAACACTCACAGGCTAAAATAGTTCCATTTGGAATCTCATTATGTCAAACTAAACCAAACAAGGATATATTCAGTAAAAAATAATTTAAAACATGAACTATACAAAAAAAATGTAAGTACTAGAGCTGGCTATACTGTCCAAGTTGAAGTCTCAAGGCAGTAATCCAAATTTCTAAGGAAATTTTCTATTCTACAGTCTTTAAAACATGAGCTTTCTGAAGTTAGTTAAATTTCCTCCTCTGGTGTTTTAGCTCTCATTGTCAATAGTACCATTATTTCAATGTGAATGGAATTCTGGGGATTCATTCTAGACTTTACCTTTCCTTTTGCCCTTACTTTTTTGCAAAATGCCAAATTATACTGCAAAATCTCTGTGTTTCCTCTCTGGCTCTTTCTTTCCATGATATCAGTTCAAGATACAACCAATGTTGCCTGAGTTGCTTCCTGGCCTTCTTTCTCAATCATCTTGCATCAAAGTCAGGAAATTCCAAATGCTTAACATGAAACATAAAGGCCCTGCATAATGTGACCCAACTCAGGTTACCAACCTTATTTCTTACTGTCCCCTACCGACACCCCACATCTTCACTGCAGCCTACACGACTGTTACTTATACTATAGTGTTAACATGTTCTCATGTTTCCATGCCTTTATACATTATTCCTATAGCCTAAAATGTGCCTTTCTTCCTCCTACTCTTCATTCTTTTAGATTAGATTCAAATAGTTCTACTACTGAATTTCCACATTCTGGGTTAGCCACTGGGTTAATTAGTGTTCTGTTACTGCTGTTTTCTGCTCAAACCTCTTTCCCGACGTCCCATGAGAGATAGGAAGACACATAGCTTGGAAAGTCACAGTATACCCACTCCTCTGGCAATTGACATTGGTCTAGGAGTGTTGTAGCCTGTCCAATCAGAATCCCTTTCTGAGATTTTTCTTACTGTACTAACATGGAAGCTCTCTGTTCTTTTTGGTACACAGAACAAGAAACATGTGACCCTGGGTAAGCTAGTGGCTATATTCTTTATTATTTGAGACAGCCTGTCAGTAGGTGAAAGAATGATGCCAAGTAACAAGAAAAAAGACAGGCAGAAAAGTAATGTTGTCAGAGTTTAATTTCTTTCTCTCTTTTTTTTTTTTTTTTTTTTTTGAGATGGAGTCTCACTCTGTCGCCAGGCTGGAGTGCAGTGGCCCATTTAGGCTCACTGCAACCACTGCCTCCTGGGTTCAAGTGATTCTTCTACCTCAGCCTCCCGAGTAGCTGGGACTATGCCACTACGCCCAGCTAAGTTTTGTATTTTTAGTAGAGACAGGATTTTTCACCATGTTGGCCAGGATAGTCTTTATTTCTGACCTCGTGATCCACCCACCTCGGCCTCCCAAAGTTCTAGGATTACAGGCATGACTCACCATGCTGGGCCTAAGTTTCTTTTACAAACCCTGAGGTCTTCAGAGATGGCTGCTTTCCTATAGCATTTCCTTCGATTATAAGAGCTTTTTTGTTATCCTTCCAATGTAGCTCTGCTTTTGCATAAGTATGTTATTAATAGTTGGATTTCTGTCACTGGCAACTACAATGTCCTGACAAATAAAAATACCCACCCTTGAACACATTAGAACACATTAGAGTATTCTGATGCACATATTAGAGTACTCTCAAAGTCAACTGTATTGAATTTGTTTATTTTCTCACATATTCCCTAAATAAAACTGAATACTTTTTGGGAGTGATGGGTTGGACTTCATATCTGATTCTGCAAAATATTAGCACAACAAAAACATATAATTGTTGCATAAATATGTTAACAAAAGTCTAACTTAGCAAAGCTTTAAAAATAAAGCAAATTATTCTTCATTATGTGCCATTATGAATTTTGAAAAAACACATTTTTATAAATTAACTTTTGGGGTCTTTTCATAATAAAATTTATTAATTATATTATTTGTCCTCACTTGTCATATACCCTAATGTTATCCTTTTGCAGATAAAAGATATAGGCTCAAAGTGATGAAACTTTATGAAGATCACATGGTTGATATGTGAATTTTCTCTATCTTAAATTTAGCGTAAGTATGGTTATACTACAATAGTTAAAAAGGAAGATTTTTAAAAAGTAATTCCATGAGTTAAATTAGATACAATTACTTAATCATCTTTATTAGTGTCATTGCTTTCATTTATGTATAGCTTCCTTTATATTTATTGTTTCTGCATTTAATGATGATGTTCTCAGGAATTAAAACTCTAATCATTATAAAAATATATTTATTTTCATTTTACATACTTATGTTTGTCCAACAGAGAGTAAATCAATAGTAAAGAACAGAGTGAGCCTGTCAAGTTGACACTTCAGGACACTTAATTGATTCTTAAGCTTTTGACATTTGCCCTAAGCATATACTATAAGCACCACCCATCAAAACTTCTTAAAGATGTTTCCTATAGTAAAAGTAAACAGTAAAAATTAATGTGAATCAACCTTACAAACCATCTCTGAAACAGACATCTCACAGAACACTTAATGATAAATGAAATCTTTCAGAAATATCCATATGTTTATGTGGATATCCATATATTTATAATTTATAGTCTTAAAGTTGTAAATAAATCTAAATCAGATAAAAAGCATATGAGATTTTAAAAGGCAATATGTACTATTCTTTTTAATAAAAATATCATTTCCTTTAAAAAAACATTGATATTAAGCTGTGATATGGTTTGGCTATGTCCCCATCTAAATCTCATCTTGAATATTAACTCCCACAATTCCCATGTGTCGTGGGAGGGACCCAGTGAAAGGTAATTGAATCATGGGGGCAGATTTCATATTACTGTCATGATAGTGAATAAGTCTCATGAGATCGAGTAGTTTTATAAACAGGAGTTCCCCAGCACAAGCTCTCTCTCTTTGCCTACCACCACCCTTGTAAGATGTGAGTTGCTCCTTCTTGCCTTATGCCATGATTGTGAGGCCTCCCTAGCCATGTGGAACTGTAAGTCCTTAAACTTCTTTTTCTTCCCAGTCTCAGGTATGTCTTTATCAGCAGCATGAAAAGGGACTAATACAAGCTGTTTATACAAACATTCCATCAAAGCAAAGTTAGCGATTTATTTAATCAATTTGGTATCCGCATAAAAGACCTTTGTTGTACTCATTGACCACATCTATTTTTTCAGGAAAAAATTCACCATAACATGAAAGTACACCCCAAATTTGATCACTTCTCACCATCTCCACTGCTGTCACCTTCATTTAACCTCCATCATCTTTTACTGGATACATGGATTATTTCAATAGGTGGTTCAGTAGAGTCTTAAGTAATAAAACTCTTTGTGTTTTACTGTCTTAGACACCCCACCTTCCACTTTCTGTTTTACACACATTATCCAGAGGGATCCTATTAAAAGATAACTTAGATTTTGTCTCCCCTATGTCTTTAAAGCTTCTTCCGACATACTCTATCTAGCCTAGGGTTTTCTCTCAGAGTTTAAATTACTGAATCACTCTAACTATGTTCCCAGCCACCCACTTTTCCTTACTATTCTATGGGCACATCACACATGTCCACGAATAAGGGTATATGCTTTTTCTTCCCTCTGTCTCAAATGCTCTGTGCTTTGTTATTTACAGATGTTGCTTATTTACTTCCTTCAGATATCTGCACAAATGTTACCTGTTTAGAGCAACCTTGAGAAGGCATTCTATATAAAATTATTTATAGTCCTGTAGCATTCTTTGCTTTCTTAGAGAAAATATCACCAGCTAACATCCTGAATGATTATTTGTCTATTTTCTATCTCCATTCACTACAAAATAAGGTACATGCGGTCAGGAATGTTTTCTGTTTTGTTTACTACCATATCCTCAGAAGCAAGTGAGTGCTCAAAAATATTTACTGGATAAAAGAATAAATGAATAAATAAATGAAATAACAGCATTTATTTCCATACTGTTGCATTTAACTATGTTTATAATCATTTCTAACTGTTGTCATTACTTCAATCATTTTGATTTCAAAGTTTGTGGGTTTTATTCTAAATAAGTGTTATACATTGTAAAATTAGAGTTAGATGTGTGATTAAATGTAAATGTGACATGTACTTATTTTTCTTCCATGTTTGTGAGTTTGAGAGTGTATTCTTGCTAATTTGATTCTTCATATGAAACCACAGCCTTAGCCAACATCTTGATCACAAACTTGTGAGAACTTTAAAAGAAAATAACTTAGCTAGGCTGTTCCCAGATTTCTGTTTCACAAAAACTGTGAAAAAATAAATTTGCATTGTTTTAGACTGCCAAGTTTTGGGATAAGTTGCTATGCTGCAATAGATCACTAATACAGACAAGGTAATTTTGCATAAATTTATCTGCACATAGAACTTGAAAGGTAAAATTTCTGGTTCTTTAAAAACACTCACTTGCTTATTTTTGGCAGTGTAGAAATTTATCAATAGCAAAGTATTATTTCTTGCAAAGTAATTTTTTCTTATTCATGAACGATGTCATTACCCAGATCTGGGAACAATCAAAACACCTTGAAGTTTTTTCATTTCTTCTTAATATAAGTTGTTTAAAAAAAATCCCAGAATATATTATATGTAAAGGTTAAATATGCTTTGGTTTGTCTATTATGCTCAATTAGCTTCCCACCTAGTCTTTTATTGTTTCTATAATCAATTGCTTATCCATGGAACTTTACATTTGCCATCTCTTGTGGAGCCTTTTTGATAGTTTATTGTGCTCATTTTTGTTTTGGACACATCCCTAAGATTATTCTGTGCCCACACAATCTCTCACCTAATTTCATGGCCAATTTTTTTCTTTTTTATAACACACTATTTTTGTTTCCTTTGATAAACTGGAATTTTTCTCCCCACAGTTAACTTTTCCTCTTTTACTTTATTTATCTAAGAGCTTGTATACAAATTTAAAATACAAAAAACTAGCTGGGCATGGTAGTGTATGCCTGTAGTCCCAGCTCCTCAGGAGGCTGAGGCAGGAGAATTGCTTGAACCCGGGAGGCGGAGGTTGCAGTGAGCGGAGATCGCGCCACTGCACTCCAGCCTGGCACCTGGTGACACAGCGAGACTCTGTCTAAAAAAAATAATAATAATAAAAAATAAAAATAATGCCAAAGATCATCAAGGCTTTAGGGATTGCTATTATACTTCAGCAAAATTAATTTAGCACATTTGTGTTACAATACAATAGTAGATCATTTGTAAAAACAAGAAACTCAAAAGGGACTTTTGTTATGAGAAAAGAGTTGGCTTTAGCTAAAGCTAATGGAATTTAAAAGCCACAAAATCAGCATCATTATGCTAGAATTTCTGACTCTACACCTCCTTGAAAAGAATTGGGCGATCAATATCTTGACTAGGAAAAGAAAATTGGCAACAAGTAAAGCATGTTCAGTTTTCAGCAGGTTGGGATTGAAAATAGAGAATCATTATTTCAAGATAATTTCATCTTAGAGAAAAAGTAATTACTATCCCCTTTTCTGCTATTGGTGAATTGCATCAAATCTCTATGTAATTATCGTTTACTGTAACTTGGCCCAACCCTTCATTTCATTAGATTTGTGAAAGAAAACTACTGTATTTCTCTATCACTCAGCAAGATGTGTCTCTGTGTATAACTACAAGTAGAGCTTAATTATGTGTCTTCAAAATGATACAGTTCAAAGTATTGTTTGTCCTTGGAACTCTTTACCATTAGATACATGAAAATAAGAAAGGGAAAACAATAGAGATGTTTGCAATTCTAAACAACAAAAATATTTATTTTCTTCTTTCAAGTTATTTTCTATACAGGAACTAACCTTCAATTCAGCAGATACACTCTGTTGTAAATGATTAACATCCTTATTTCATGCACATTTAAGTTTTAGTTGGAGCTAAGTAAAAAAAAATAGTTTAATAGCAGTAATTTTATATTGTTCAACCTAGCAGGATACCTGATCTCAAATTATTCTTTTAAGAAACTTTAGTCTACATTTGGATTATTATTCATTTGAAATGAATATTTGCTTCTTGAATTGTTTGGAAATTAATTGAATACTTTGTCTATGAAAACAGTTTTGTCTACCAAATGCAGTTATAATCATATATTTTAGCATATCTACAGATTTGAGGCAACACAATTTTATATATAACACAAACTAGCTTCCCTCTTAGCCTGTGTGTGGGCCCGCAGATGAGACAGACTCACATTTGTGTTGCAGTTGTCTGTAATTCCCTATGAAAATATGAAGCAGCCTTTTTAAGCCAGGACCAAACTCTTCTTGTCAGTGGAACATGTGGTCAAATTGATTTTTTTTTTAAAATAATCCTTGCGGTTATAAGATGATAATTGTAGTGTTAAAAGATAAACTTTGGCAAATTAAAGTTTTTAGGAGTTTATTAAGCAGACAGCAAAGGAACCCAGAGTGTTAGAGCGTCCTCATTCTAATATCTTTCCATTTAATTATTGTAACATTAGAAAAGTTAGAATACAGGCTAGGCGCAGTTGCTCTCGCCTGTAATCCCAGCACTTTGGGAGGCCAAGACAGGCGGATCCTGAGGTCAAGAGATTGAGACTATTCTGGCCAACATGGTGAAACCCAGTCTCTACTAAAAAATACAAAAATTAGCTGGGCATGGTGACGCGTGCCTATAGCCCCAGCTACCCGGGAGGCTGAAGCAGGAGAATTGCTTGAACTCGGGAGGTGGAGGTTGCAGTGAGCCGAGATCATGCCACTGCACTCCAGCCTGGCGCCTGGTGACAGAGCGAGGAACGAGACCCTGTCTCAAAAAAGGAAGGAAAAATAAAAAAGAAAAATTAGAATACATAATCAAGCCAAATGAAATCAATTTCTACATAATATACCTTCATTAACATTCTGATATATGATCTAGAGTTTCATACAGTATATTACATAAATCAGTATATGCATATGCATTATATCTCGTGTGTGTGAGTGTGTATGTGGTTGCATACAAAAAAGTGTATGGTTAATGGGCCTGTTAACATTTTCTTTTTCTGAATTCTTGTTACTATAATATCCTCTATCATATTGTATCTAGTGACATTTTAAGGCAAAGATTATCAATAATGCTCTCATATTTTTTGAAATATGAGACTTTGTATATTCTTCTAATACCAGTACATAAATATATGCTTCAACTCATGTACAATTGAATGTAAAGGAAGTTAACATTTGTCTAGTGAATTAAAGGAAAAATAGAAATTAGCTGGCTACTTAATTCAATAAATAAAGGCAGAAGTAAATAAAATATTCTAAATTAATTTAATTACTTCCTGATTAATCTAAGACAATAATTGCTAAAACTACAATTAAATTTAAACTAGGAAAGTCACTTTCCAAAAATGTTCTATAAATGCTATTGTAGTGGATCTTTCAGGTGTAACAGAAAATAGAAGTTCAGTAATTCAATAAGTTTAGACATACTTAGGTTGAGTGAAGCAGGTTTTTTGTGGTAGTAGTTTGTTATTGTGTATTTTGTGTGTGTGTGTTTTTACATTAGGCCTTCTCAGATCTTGTCATGTGCTAATGTGCATTGTAAATATCCAATACTAGATAGTAGTGTTACCAGAAAAAATTGGTCTTCATCTAGACCCCAAGAGAAGGTTCTTGGATCCCACATAGGAAAGAATTCAAATAGAGTCACAGGATGCAGTGAGAAGAGACAGTGTGTTGCTAGTTAAATGGACATCCCCTTTCTGAGGACACCCATTACAGAGTAGGGCGTCCTCACAAAGCAGGCAAAGAAACACATAGGCTTTAAGTTTTTCTTCTATTGTGGTCTTGTCTATGTAAAGACTAAACTGCGCTGTACCTACGTGCAGTTTGGCTGACAGCATGACAGTATTTATTATTCTATTTATTTAAAGAAAACTATCTTTGTCATTTTAGTGTGTAAAGACATCAAAGCATAACTATAAATATCTTGAAAGCACGTTGTTATGGGTATTCGGATCTGGACTTCTTACTGTTGTAGGAGTGCGCCCTTGTAGGTATCCTTAGGCTGTTTCCTCAACTATAAACATCTTAGGATCATGGGTTATGACTGGCAAATAATGCACCTTGTTAGTTTCTAAGATTTAGTTGATTTTAAAATGGTATCACATTGGCTCTCCTAGGCTCCTGTTTCCCTAAGGGAAGGATACAATATTTCCCAAAATTATTGGCCATGGACACCCTCTACTCTGTTTGTTGAAAGAGCTGACTAATATTTCAGTAAACAATTCTTGGCAAATGCTTGTGTTAAAATATCAAAATATTTTCCTTGAATGAATAGCATGTTGTTTCTTGTAGTATGTTCTATTTACTGGTTTATATAGACTAGACTGTAAGCCTTTATGAAGATTTTTTAATATCCCAACATCGCCTATCTTAAAGTCTTCAAATTTAGTGACCTTCATTGCCCCTACTTCTTAGTCTCCAAGGTATATTTTAATATTAACTTACACTGCCTAAGCATAAACTCTGAAATATTTCTCTTTTAACACCTTTTTCATCTTACTTCTTTCACTTTTTTACTTCATTGAACAAATTCCCCACTACTGGTCATCACAGTCGGTATTTACATGCACCTCTCTCTTTTCCTCATTTTGGCTTTGTTTATCAGTGTAGCCAACTGGAACTCCAGGCTTGGCTATTTTCATATAGGCTTACTACTCCTATAAAATCTCTCAGAATCTATGGGCCTGCTTCTACTCTTTCCTTCTTGTCAGTTTCCAAATACAAATCATATACACAGCAAACTTACTTCACAATCACCCTACCCCCAATTCCCCTAAGAGCAGAGCCTTATTGAAAGAAGTCTCAAAGCTGTACCAATAAAGTAGACATCCCTACTGAGCCCCTACTGCTACTCTGAAATCTGTGTGTCTTATTGATAACATTACCAAGGTTAGCACATAAACTAACCCAGATCTTCTTAACTCTCCTGAAAGTACATATCCCACTTTGAAACCCTAAGAAAATGACCATGCCTTCTAATTCTTAGAGAATTTGAAGTCATTCTTAGAATATGTGAAGAAAGGCACTGTCAAAAAATAAAAAAATAAAAATAAAATGCCACAACAATACAAAACAGTCATTCTTCCTAATTCATTTTATTATCCAAGAACATAGTGCTAATATATTCCCCAGGACTAATCCTCTATATGCATTTGCATTTCACTGCTCCTTAACTTTCTCCTGGACTTGATTTCATTGGTCTTTTCTTTCATATACATTTCATCTTTTTCTATTTCTTACTTGCTTTCCTTCAGTTTAAACTGTTCATAGGTCATTCATCAGGAAATATCAAATTCCTTCAATTCATTTCTTTTCTCCTCAGCCCCCAGACCACTTCTTTTCCAAAGACTAGTTCACATCAACTAGCTCCCCTTTTTCAACATTCATTCTCTCAATTAATTGTAATATGATCTTCACCACATTCCTGAAAGTTGATTCTCTAGTCAGCAGTTAACTTCCTTTTCGACAAACCTGAAACCTTCTTTCAGTTCTCATTCTAATTGTGTATGAACAGTTGGCCTATTGAGTATCCCTGCTTATTTGGCTTCTTTTCTTGTTTGGCCCTCAGGATCTTGCACTGTTCAGTTTTTCCTACCTCTCTGTCGTCTCTTCTTTGTCTACTTGGCTGATTCAGAATTCCACCATGTGTATTTATGTACTCCACCACCTGCTGATCTCATCTATATCCATACCTTTAATTCTAATGCTCTATGGTATTGCTTCTTAATTTGGCTGCATACTGGAAACATTTAAAAATTATTAATGATTATATTTACCTCCAAGTATCCTCATTTAATTGGTCTGGGTAAGATACAGGTATTGGGATCTTTATAATCATCTTAAAGTCATTGTAATGAACAGCCAAGGCTTCAGTCACTGCTCTCTGGATTTCTCTTGGTTAAAGCAATTGATTTTTCAATTCAAACAATACCTAAATATAAATCTAAATCTGTAATATTTTGTCTGTTTGAGATCATACTAATTCTGAGAAATTTATAATTTTGTATTATTTTTGTCTTCTAGCTCCACTATAACCTACATATTCAAATGCTTTCTTACAGATAATATTACTGAGTGTCTCACATATTTTGCTCAATAACCCCAATCATAGCCACCTGTTAATGCCACATTGCCTCCTGCTTAGATTTTTACAATTGTATCTATTCAGTATACCCTTTCAGAATAATATTTTCAGAAAATGGTTTGATCATATTATTGCCAATTTATTAGCTACTAAAATTAAATATAAGCTTCGTGCAACATTTGTTTCTCACTTTCCCCAAGCCTGTTTCATTTAACAAGACTAGACTCAGAGCTTTTGCTCCTTCACTCATCTTTTTATCCCATTGCTTAGACTGTTGTTGTTTTTTTTCTCTCTATGTATAACTTTCCAAGTCCCTCAGGGTCCAAAATAAGATCTTTGATTTAGTTTCAAATCTGATCTTGTTATAGTGGGTAATTTGCTTATCCTCTTTTGGTGGCAGGTTGGTTGGCTGAGTTTTTTTACATTTGTAAGGTTGAGATGACATCTTTCTCTCAGAGTTATGAAATTGAAATAAGATAGTAACTGCAAAGTTCCTAGCTAAATATTAGTCCTCAAAAATGTTAACTGTCTTTTCTGATTTTTTCTTCCACATAGTCCTAAAGTTAGTGTCATGTTATTTTTATTATCATCACTCAACTCTATTATGGTTGTGTGTTTTGCCTCCCCAACAAGCTGTTAGGGACTCTGCCCCATCTTGAATCATACTTCTTTTGCAGCTACTACATACTTAACATGTATTATATTCACTGTAGGGCTCATCAAATATTTGTTAAATAGGTTTTGTTAAGTAAATTACAAAATTTTCTATCAAAGTACAAACCAAAGTTTAAATTATGAAAGATTTTTGTGGGAGTTTCTAATTTGTGACTGAATAAACAAAGCCAAAAATCTTCCGGTACTAACACACACACACACAAACACACACACACACACACACACACACACAGGAACACACACACCAGAAAAGATAAAATAAGGAAAGGAAAAAAAATCAATTAAAGTAATTTCTGGAAATCAAAATGCAGATACGGTTTAAAACTGGATATTTGGCTGGGCATGGTGCTTTACGTCTGTAATCCCAGCACTTTGGGAGGCCAAGATGGGCAGATCATCTGAGGTCAGGAGTTTGAGAGTAGCCTGACCAACATGCAGAAACCCCATCTCTGCGAAAAATACAAAATTAGCTGGGTGTAGTGGTGCATGCTTGTAATCCTAGCTACTCAGGAGGCTGAGGCAGGAGAATCCCTTGATACCAGGAGATGGAGGTTGCACTGAGCCAAGATCGTGCCATTGCACTCCGGCCTGGGCAACAAGAGCGAAATTCCATCTCAAGACAAAAACAACAACAACAAGAAAACAAAACTGGATACTTATTCTCTGCCTACAATTTTAATCATATGGAAACGCTGGGAGAAAAGTAACTGATGTGTCTTAGTTTCAACATCACTAAAATATAGGTAAATTGTTTTTTAACTTTCTTTTATATGAATTATGATGGCTTGTCAATATCACGGATAAAATATACTTTGAGATTTTTGTAAAGCATCAAAGAACTGCTGTATTAAAGTGAGATTATTATTATATATACTATAAATATTGTATAGGTGTATTTCTTCCAATATTTAGAATATTCAATTTCTTCCAATTTTTTAAAGTGCTTCATTTTTCTTTTTTACTTCATCAAGACAAAGTATAAGTGCTACACATTAAAAATATACAGATACATCATTCACACCACATCAACTGCTACCAGCAAAAGGACTTTTACTAAACATTGTTCCTCTTCAAAGCACATAATCAGAGCTAAATGTATCAAGAGCCATCTGCTGGTCCAATGTAGCCAACTCCAATTAGCAAGATGTCTATTAGTGTCCATATTACCAGGCCACTGAAGCTGAAGAGCTTGCCAAGGCCTTCTTGCCACTGGTCCAGGTAGAAATGGTCTGCTCCAAAGCCACCAAGGGTGATGCTTAGAGCCAGAGCAATAGACCACTTATAGCCTGCAGCCCAATTTTAGTACAGCATTTTGAATAAAGTAGTTACCCAAATCATAAATGTGTTTATCGTGCAGTTGGCAGCGTAATGCCATTGAGGACAGGATCTCATAGCGCTGGTAGAATTGAACATTTATTCTGTTTTCGGAGGCTTCCAGCAAAATCTACAAGTCATGTTAATTATAAAGTTACTTTGGGATTTTAACTCTTAATCAACACCAGCAACAAAGGGTTTCACTGTACAGTCAAAAGTGACTGGCTTCCGATAAACACAGGGGACATTTGTTGTGCAGTCTACAAAGACTGCAGAAAATCTGCTACACAAACCATTGTTTGAACACATATAAAGTGAAATTTCAGTACTTTCACAGTCTAACAAGATGTAGCACTGTGAGAGTAAAAACAGCACATGGCACTGGCAGTGAGGACCCCACAGCTGAACTGTTGCAGCCACCCATAATTTCTTTTTATTAGTCATAATATTTTTTTCATACAATTTATACTACTATGATCTACTCTCCCTCTTCTGACTCTCTTTGCTGAATATGCTACCTGAAGTCCAGGTCTATCCAAATTCAGGTTCCTCACCCATCCTGAGTTGTGTACTCTAGGTTACAGACAAAACCTCAAGATGTCTTTGTTACAATAAGCGTACAGTCAACTCTCAATTATCTATGATATTGGATTAGTGGGAGAGCCTGAATAAACAAATTGTTTGGAGATTTGTCACCTTGAGTGAACTCTCTCTCCCATGCTGTCCCTTGGGAGTGGTAGAAAGGGTAGGGTGAGGGAAACAGGCAGGCCAACTCCTTACAGTGACTCACGCTCCAGAGGATAGCTTCACAGATAACTTCTGGAATGTCTTTGTGTCACTGCTCTCTTAAAGATGAAAGGACTGAAAAAACTGAGAGCCACTAGCAATAAACATTTGTTGAGTAAATGAACAAATGATAGGATTTACTTGATGTGGTTCCCATAGAGAAGAGGTCTCATCTTTCACATCCATCACAAGTTTTACGTGAATAAATGCACTCACTGAAGAAACACTGTGGCAGTGCTAACTCTTCACTGAGGAGTCTCTGCTTAGATGTGGTACATTTCTGTCGGTGCTCATAAATCATGGGCAATTTGCCTTGTAAATATATTCACTGCAGTAAAGCAACAGACCAACAAGGAAATATTTGAAAATTAATGCTACGTAAGGAATAATGCTTCTATAAATGTTGCCCAATATTTATAATATTTAAAACCATCTCTCTTCTGCTACTTTGGAAATAACTGGTATAATCCTGTAGGAGATACACACACAAAAAATGTGAACTGTTTGTTGAAATAGATGAAAGGGTACAGGTCTTCTAATTGTGCCACTAGGTGTCAAATGACTAATGAATTGGAATTCAATCAATGTTCTTTAAACATGTGTCAATTGTAGGCATTTTCCTAGTGACTGAGCATGAAGAGACAGTTGAACAAAGATAAACAGGATATTGCAACTGTCCATTTGTTGTTTCTCTGGATATGTGGTGTGACTTACAGGAGAATTCAACTCCAGGCTCAAGTTCTTCCGGGGCAATGTGATACTTTCTATGCTTTGTTTTTCCTAAGAAAGAGAACATTATAATTAAGGAAATTATTAAAATTTAGCTACAGTTGAGTAGATTCTTTTTCAGAATTAAAACAGCAAGGGTTGCATTAACAAAAAAAGGTGAGGAATCCCCTTTTCCTTGAGGCAATTTGAAGAATTAAAAAAAGGACTCTAATGAGAGTTCAAAGGTCTGAACTGCAGTAATAATTTCACTACCAACTATAAATCTTCAGTTGTCTGGGATTCTTTTTGCTCTTGTAACATGATGGGTTTGGAGTACGTAAACTCTTAATTTCTCCCCAGACCTAACTTAAAAAACTAAGATAAAAGAAAGATTGAATTTCTGAGAAATACATGACAAAAATTAACTGGTCTTGGAAATATTGAATATGAGGAGTTGGTAGAGTAATGAGTCAAAGGAGATTCTGAAAAGGCCACTTTAAATAACTGATGTCTAGTTAACAGAGTTAACTGTTCAATTTCCCAAAATGCAGACAAAATGAAGAGAAAGCAGCAGCCAGGGTGATTCACATATTTGACAATTGAGCACTGATTGCTTAGGAAAGCTATCATCAATCTGTTTTTCTTTTTGCTTTTCCTGACTTGTGTGTTCTTGTTCTAATCATCTAGAAAAATTTCCTTGGCATTATGCGTAAAAACTCATTACTCACTTATGCTGGACAAAGCGTATACTCTTCAAGCCTCATTTAATTTGTATCTATGAGGAATAATGAACACTAAGCATGGGCTCTAATTATAAATTTAAGATAGTGGGGTGAAGCTTAAAGTAGTAATTACCCATGAGCCTAGCTAATGGTGATATTAGGTGCAGTAAGGTGGAGACAAAAACTTACAGAGCCAGTTTCAGCTGAGCTTCCATGGTGACAGAGACCTTCACAAAATGCTGTTAAGTCTATTGGCAATGACACATCATTGCATCAGGCTTTGAATATTTAACTCATATCACATACTTTAATTTCATTAGATATGAGAAGCTGCTTTTCTATGTATGTGTGAAAAGTCTGAAGGATTTTCAGTTCAAAATAAGCAGATAATTTTATATTTTATAGTAATTTGGGGGTCCTTCATTCTCAGTCATTGCAATTCATTATTTTGTGTGTGAAATAATGCCCATGTAATTTTCTTCCTAAGAATGATATGTTTACTACATGTATATCCAACATGTTAATTGATAAAATAATCCTTTTAAAATTATGACATTAAGATAAAGGTAGGATCTAGTCTCTTTCCAACTGTACGTGTTCAAAATGTAACTCCTTACATACCAAAGTTCAGTCATAAATTGCCTTCTCTCTAGCTTAACTAAAGTGAAGTAATATTAGAGGAAGATAGTTAAATGTTATTGATAATTATTCACAGATATTAAAATAATGTTGTAACTGTTTCTAAAGATTGCTGGAAACTCAAAATCCATGTCTAAGATGCACCTTAATTTAAATGCCATTTGATTCTTTTTAAAATTGTTTTGCTTAAATTTGTATAATCTGACTACCTCCATCTTCCTCAGGCTTCTGGAGTGATCATTCATTTTCATATACGAATAAAGTCACTTGAAGCTCTCCTCTCATGTGCTATAGGGAATCAATGTTCTAGTATTTCCTATGATTACCAAATAGAATGGAAACTTGCCACTCCTATCTTTTTCCTCTCAATTTATTTTTCTATATTAATTTTTTGGTTTTGCTTTTTTTTTTTGTTTTTAAGAAATCACATTGGGAGACCTTTGTTAAGTTGACATTTTAAATTTTGTTTGCAAACTCTTAGCAATATCCGTCTATTTGATGCAAACTTATTGGCTGTTTAATATCATAGAATCATGAAGATTTTATCGGTGTTTTTTAGTTGTTAAAACAATGCTCAAATAATTAGTAAGTTATTTCATTGAAATACTTTTAGAAAGAATATTCTGTAGAGTGTTTGAAAGCTCTTTTTACAAATAGGGTGATATATAGTATTTGGTGTTAAAGCTAAACACTTCATATAAAACATTGATTTAATATATTTTTCTTTATTTTATTTATTTATTTTTGAGACAGAGTCTTACTCTGTTGCCTAGGCTGGAGTGCAGTGGCATGATCTCAGCTACTGCAACCTCTGCCTCCCAGGTTCAAGTGATTCTCCTGCCTTAGTCTCCTAAGTAGCTGGGATTGCAGGTGTGTGCCACCACACCTGCAAATTTTTGTATTTTTAGTAGAGACAAGTTTCACCATGTTGGTCAGGCTGGTCTTGAACTCCTGACCTCATGATCCGCCCACTTCAGGCCTCCCAAAGTGCTGGGATTACAGGTGTGAGCCACCATGCCTGGCCAATTTAGTATATTTTTCTAATGATAATGCTAGGTATAAGATATACTTCCAAGACTATAGAAAAAAGCTTTAAATTTATATTAATATTTGCTTTCCACTGGGCTTATCACTGAAGAATTTTTTATCCAACCGATAAACAGGTATATTGTACATGACATTCTGTAGGAGAAGCAAAATAGAAGGATGCAACAAAAGAAACTAGATAACAGCATTACACGTCTTTGACACAAACAGCCCATTATAAACAGTAGAGTTAATTACATGCAGACGAGATGCTTTTTTAAAAAATTATACTTTAAGTTCTGGAGTACATGTGCAGAACATGCCGGTTTGTTTCATAGGTATACATGTGCCATGGTGGTTTGCTGCATCCATCAACTCGTCATCTACATTAGGTATAGACAAGGTGCTTTTAAAAGTTTTTTTGCCTAAATGGTGATTACAACTTCCACATACAAACAAGAGTATTAAAAATAATACAGGACACCATATTTATGATGATAATAGTACACACATCACTTTTAGCCATTAACTGAGTTCTCCCATATTATGATTTGTTTTCTGCTCAACATTTTGCTTTCCCCTAGCTTGTCTCAACTCCACCTTGTCTGATAGGTGGACATGGAACCTTCTTTGTTCTCCAAAATATTATAAAACAATACTTTTGCTAAAAAGAATGCTAATGAGGTTTGAAGATAATGACTTAAATGAAGCCCAGAAAAGGAAAAATTTCATTCACATGTATGACCTCGAAATTCATTTCTAATTTCACACTAGGAGTCACCTGCTTACTATCACTTTCTAAGGCTCAGAACTCAATATCGCATGGTTATTTTTCATCTTTGATCACTTTTTTTTCCTACTTTACCTCCCTTTGTTAAAATTTAAATCCTCTACTCCACTGTGATTTCTCAAGCATTTTTTTCAAATAAACAAAAATAATTACACAGAGTACCTAAGACAAAACAACATAAACCACTGAGATAAATTTTTGCACTTGCCATAGCAAGTTTTCCTTTGTATAGCAATTTAATTTTTTTCCTGATTGATAGATTTACATAATAAATTTTTTGTTACAATCTTTTGCATTTTTTGGAAATTGAAGTCTTGATTGTGACACTCTTGATGTTATCTATTATGAAATCCCTGTTTAAAATAAGATATCTATACTATACTTACAATAATACAGTCTTTCTAAAAACAGTTTTTGTAGAATAAAATAAATACATGCTGTAGTATTTTTAGCCAACAATCATATATCTTTTTTTTCTGTGTTATATCAGCAATTTAGGTCTAAGTGTTCTCATTAAGAATTTCTAAATTATTCTATATCACTTTAAGCATTGAGAGTTATGATTAATTCATATATATGTTAAATACTGGTTTTTATAACAAATATTTATGACCTTTCTTTATTTTGAGAAAAACATGGAATATAACAATCTGCAATTCTCCTTGGCCATAACTTGATTCCTTAACATAATTAAGCATTACTGAGAAAATGAGTTTTTAAAAAAATAAAACAAGATTTTTTTTTTGACAAATTGTCATTTGATACCTGAGCAATAGTCTTTATAACACATAAGTTACATCAACCTCTCTTAACTTTGAAAATTCTGTGGTCTATTCTGGGATAGTTGGATGTTTCTACTGCCTTTAATTGCTCAGTCTATTTGTGAATAGAAAATCTTTTCAATGACCATATACAGTGCAACTTTATGTTGTCTTATCAGTTGTTAGGAAACTTTTGGCTATTGCCTCAAATTAAGTATGAACATGTAGTCAGACTTCAAGGAAGTCTTGTGTTATATCTGATCTTATACCTCTGTTTTTGTTCTCTTTTGATTCACATGGATTGCTTAAAATAATACTTGTGTTATATCTGATCTTATACCTCTGTTTTTGTTCTCTTTTGATTCACATGGAGACTTTTTATTTCAGTGATGGACTGTAGTAAAATAGTTTAAATACACTTTCATAATACAGTGAAAGTTGCATAAATACCCAAATGTAATAACAGTAGAATGAACAAATAATAACCCTATAAATAATCCCCAAGAGCCCAGAGAGAAACTGTAGCATAACCTACTCTTCAAACTGATGGTCACTGATATATTTTTTGACTTAAGTATAGTGAGGCACCCTTCATTATAAAATCAAGAAAATATTGGACTAATAATACTTGCTATAATATTTAGTCTACTCTATACAAGGTGAGATGCTGAGTATTTTTCATGCTACATCTCTTATCCTTAAAGCATTCCAAAAAGTTAGGCATTATTATTATTATAATTTTCCAGTTGAGGAACTTCATGAACAGAATAGTTGAATCATTTGATTAAAATCACGCAAGTAACTGGGGCTTGAACCCAAATTTGAACCAAATATGTCCGGCTTCTTAAAGAGGACTTGTCTTAGTTATTTTGTAGCGTAAATTACATTTAATTTGAGCCAAGAAAAATGACACTTTTGGACAGTTAACTAATGTACAAGCCCTGTTAATGTCATAGTTGAGGAAAAAAGTATAAGACACATAAAAAATATCTGTAGTATTTGTATGATAACAGGAGTTCCCACAATGGTCTGATTACTTGTTTCATTTTCATCTTAGATTAGGCACTATTTAAAAAAGAGACAATAAGCCTTGGGCACCTGTAGTCTATGGAGCAGCCCTTTAACACATTTCTGTTTCCCAGTTATCCCCGGCTTGAGACCTAGTGCTTTTTATGTTTCTTCCAAGCGAATGAGCTCTATGGATCACTTTGGGAATGCTTGGTCTCCACATTCCTTCATTTAGCTTGGTAAAGTGTTTAGTTGTCAGGTTTGCTGCGAGCTAATAAACCACACTCTAATGCCATTTCTTTAGAATCATTTGGCTAGATATTTTAAATCACAAAAGTTAGTGCTGCAATCCAGACCACCTCAGTCAAATTCACCAGGGTGAAGTTCAGGAATCTGTTTTTTAACAAGTACTCTTTGTGTGTTTGTTGTGGAAACAGGTTTGGGAATTACCTCCAAAAGACTCATGACTTGGCTTGACCTAAAAGTTAAATGTCCAACTCAGGACACTTTCCTCCTTAGTCTGTCTTAGTTTTGAATGATAAATCCCAGTTAGCATTACCACCCTCATCCTTTATGAAACTGCTATTTCTCATATTATTTGACACTTCTTTATTTTATAATTTTTTGAACAACGACTTCAGGAGTGGGGTGCTATCAGTGGATGCTAAAAGAGGGATATGTACTTTGATATCCATCTTTGGGCTCTTTCCATGAAGGGTAATTTAGACTTTTGGTCAAAAGATCTCTGCTTGGAAAGGAGAACAATTATTACCAATCACCATGCCATGTACCTTCACTTATTAGAGAAGAGTGACTTGCAAGTTTCACATGATACTAACAAACATTTCAAAATTTTAGTTTCAGTTCTGAAAAGGTATAAAATGTTTCTGTTCCTTTGTCTGGCATATGAAAAATGCTGCTTAGAGTAATTTGTAAAACTTCAAAAATAGTATTTGAAATGTAAAAACCATATCTTGATTGTGTATCTGTATGAGTACCAGTATATTTGCCCTGAGTGATAGAAACAGGAAAGAAAGAAAGTAGTGTTCATTTTAAATAAAGCATGTAAGCAATATTTTACCCGTGATACAAATTTAACTTTTCTTTCATTACTTATAATAATAAGAGTTAACATTTATGGAATAACTACAAAGCTCCAGGCACTATGCTTGCCCTTTAGTTATATATCTAATTTTATTAACATTTATTGGCAAATATTAGGTTCTAATCTCTGTTGGGCACTAGAGATATAAAAATAAATATTACAAGTTACTTTTCTCTCCACCTCTGTTTCCAAAATAGCTTTTTCTATTCTGGAAACACACATAATGTTCGTTTTTTCCTGGCCATACATTGTTTAACTAACATAACCGTGACTCTTTTGTCTATCATGGCTAATAATAACAACCCTACGGCCCCACCCTGACTAATCTGGAAAGAAATGAGAGATAAGAGTGAACGTATCAGGAGAGGCAGAGTTTTGGGTTTTAACACTCTCCTTTTTCTGTTAGTAGGCTACTTTAATTTAACCTCTTCTTAAGGTAGCTCTACCCAGAATAAAATGAATAGAGCCATGTCCAACAAATAAACACCTAATATTTGTTGTGCACGTACCAAATCCATTTAATACATTATTTAATAAAATTTGACCAAGCTGGAAACCTTAAAGGCTATCTATTTTAACTTTTTAATTTTTTTTAATTTTTAATTATTTTGTAGGTTGGAATCTAACATCCTGGAATTCAAATTGTTTATGGCCTTCAGGTTTCCAGTTCTCAGTTACTTGATTTTGACATTGCTCATTATTCTGTAGCTGTTTGATGTTCGTAAAACATTACTCTGTAGCTGTTTGAGGCTCTTTAAGGAGACTCAGCAAAGAAATAAGAAAGTCAGAAGGATATCATATCCAGGAAACACTTAAAAAAATTTTAAATTATAAATATCCTATATTTTGAAATATTTTTGTAGTGGAAAAGAAATATGTCGTGCCTGAAATCATCAAATTAATACAAAAACTGGATGTTCTCTAATCTCTACCTTTTTCTTTTCTGTTTGCTCATTGTTTGAATTTTTAAGTAATAACTTGTAAGCATCATTTTCTCATTTCAGAATAATAATTAGTGATCTAATTTATCACTAACTACCCTATAGATATTAATTAAATAAAACTAAAGAAAAATATCCTCCCCACACTGAGGCTTTTTGAACTTTTATTTCATCCTAGCAGAAATTACATAATACTTGTGCTGAGACAACTGTTTCAATAACTGATAATTTGATTACCACTTTCTGAAGCACTGTACCTATAGAGGCATATTAACAATATTCTGTAGACTTTGAAGTCAACTTGGACTTCTGAATTCCTGGCAAATAAGCATAATAGCAATCATCATTCAAGAAAAAAACCTAATTTCCCCCCATCTTTATGTTTATGTCTCAGCCTCATAAATTATTATCGGACTTGATCTACTAAGGCCCTCCTTTGTTTTAAGCAGATTGTTCTGTGCATTTTTACTTAATATAACAAGCTCATGTCATTTATTCTTCTTTTAATTATATTTTTAAAAGATAAGTGGTGTTTTATTCTAACAATAATTGAACTCCCATATGGCTTCATTTTTTGCAACCAGGGACAATACTAGCCTCTAGGGAATACTTGTAAGCCTTAGGAGTGAGAGGAGGGGTTAGAGGAAGACATTTTTGCCAGTCCTAATATATAGCGGTAACATTGCCATTTTGTAGGAGGCATCCTGGTGTGTTAAATGTTTTTCAATTAATGGGAGAGTCTAGCAAACCAAAAACTCTTCTGCCAAAATGCCGACAATGCCACAGCTGAGAAACTCTGCTGGTTAACCATTTTTCTTATGCAAACATTCATTTTGTAGCCTCATAAAGTTCCTAACTGGACCAATGATTAAAATATACATCCTATTTTTATTTATATCATGGCCATTATAAATATTACTTGTTAAATTGTAGGCATTCTATCCTATGCAAATTAATACAAAACTTAGACTTCTTTGCATTCAAATGTGTTTTAATCTTAATTTTGTTGGTCAGTTAATTCATTTTCCTAAGGTAAGGATAATTGTTTGTTTGAAATTTCAGAGAATTTTCTAATTTTTTCAGTTTACTTTTCTGGTATGCAAAATAATGTAATAAAGAAAGTCTACATTCATGAGAGTAACAGTAGTTTTAAATCCTGCTGAGGGACATAATTGAAGGCTTGAACAAAAGGAAACACATGAGGCTCTCAGACAATAAGTCTCAATATTAAAATAGTCAATTTTCCCTAAGTATGTGTATATATATATATTTAGTGTGGTCTCAATTTAAAATACCAGCAGATTATGTTTGTAACTGTGAAAGATGATTATAAATATTGCAAAATTTAAAAAGCAAGAAAAGGAAAATTTTAAAAATAAACATGAGTAATAGGAATATATAAATAAAGTATACCAAATCTTAAAAGGATTATGAATTTACCATATTTCAAATCATGTAGATTTTGAACATGAATACACAGCCAAATCAATGAGATAGTATAAAAAGTCCAAAAATAGATTCAAAATATGTACCAGAATTTGGTTCACGATAAAGGAGCTGTTTAAAAACAGTGGCACAACATTATTTGGCAAATAATGTGAATACCTTGTAATCACCTAAGCAAGACTCAATTATCTCCCCACTTTTAAGTGTTGTAACAAACTTAATTTCAGATGATTGAAAGTTTAAAACTAAAGCACAAATGCACCCTAAAGAAGTATTGGAGAAATTATTTAAAAAATTATTTATCATGCAGAGTGAAGGCCTTTTTTAAAATGACCATAAAACACTTCCCAAGTTACTTATCATATCTTGAACTACATAACTTAATTTTTTGCATTAAGATAAATGAGTTAAAAGACAAATAGCACACTCTGTGGGTGGCAAGAGTACATTAACAACTCAGTACATAAAGATTAATTTTTATAAAGATCAATTATCAATGTTTGCTAAAATTAAAAATGCCTTTGTCAATATTTCTTCATCTAGCAATCTAGTCTTACAGAAATGCATTGATGGAATAACATTGTTTATAATAGTAAATTATTGGAAAACATCTAAAAGCCCATAAGGAGGGGATTAGTTAAATAAATTATTACAATTGATACAATGAATTTCCCTACTGCCATCAAACAAAGTAAGGAATCTCTATATGAACAATATAGGGCCATCTCCAGAATAACGACATCTCGGAATGAGTAAAGAGTTATGTAAGAAAACTATCAGTAAGAGTGTGCATATTCTTCCAATAAATTGGAACAAATATGTATAAAACCTAATAAAAAGTTTTGTTCAATCTTATTTGCTATATATTTATATTTGCTACATATTTATATTTTCACAAAATAACTAATCTTAAAATAAATTGTGCATTAGATTACCAATTATATAATTCATGGCCCGGTGTGATGGCTCCTGCCTGTAATCCTAGCACTTTGGAAGGTCGAGGGGGCAAATTGCCTGAGCTCAGGAGTTCGAGACCGCGTTGGGCAACATGGCGAAACCCCGTCTCTACTAAAATAAAAAAAAAATTAGCCAGGTGTGGTGATGGGTGCCTGTAGTCTCAGCTACTCAAGAGGCTGAGACTCCACAATTGCTTGAACCCAACTGGGGAGGTGGAGGTTGCAATGAGCCAAGATCCCGACACTGCATTGCAGTCTGGGAGACAAATACTTTTTTTAAAAAAAAAAAAAAAAAAAAGAAAAAAGAAAAAAAATAGCAATAATTATGTAATTCAGACTGAAAGAAGATTTATTTTTAATATTTTTAACATAGCCAAATAAAAGACCCCCCAAAACAATATCACATGAAAGGTGTAATTATTTCTTTTATTATTTTGGATGAGTTACAACATGAAGAAATGATATATGCTTAATATTTGTCACATCATGTTAATTAAACCAATTAGGCAGCATGAAAAGAAATAGCCTAATATTTAAAAACTACACATCAGGATAAAGTGTATTTCTTTGTCACTAAAAAAATATGTTTTAAATAGAACAATATGTATATTTGGAAAATAATTATAAAATGCAGCCACAGAAATATATTTTGTCATGTACAGTAGATATTTAAATAAATATAAAAATAAAATTTTAATGGATTAGAATACCTTCTACACACTAATGAGGTGTTATTTTACTTACGAAGCAAAATGAAATAGATATCTTGTTTAGAAGATTTATAGTTAATTTGTGTGTCTCTTTTTTAAAACCCAACTCTAAAATATGTTTTTTATTATAAGCACACAATGCAATAAAAAATTCTGCAATTTAACCATTAAATCAGCTAAAAGAGACAGCATTTGGGTTTTATTAAGTCAGTAATTCTGTGAATTAAAAATTAAAATTAAAATTAATGCCACATTTAAAAAGTCATAGTAGAATGAAGATTTAGCTTTCTGTCCCCAAATTTATAAGGTCAATTGCTGTTAATGTTTTAAGTCTGCTAAAATACATATTCATTCATGTACAAAATGCACAAGCATCATTTACCATATATAAACACACACATGCACAAAAGCTACAAACTTCTAAAATTTAGCCATTCAATTCAAAAAGTGAGTAGGGGGAAAAGAAGTTAATAGGAAAGAGTAAGGTTAACAAGACAGATGATAAAGTAATATAATAAGAATCCATTGAAGGAGGGGAATTATTTAAGTGTATAAATATATATAGCCTAAGCCAGAATAAAAATGCTTCTTATGATATGTACCTCTAAAATATTTATGGGTTCAGAGATGATATTACAACTGATTAAATGGAACAAATATATTTCATAGAAGAGCTAGCAAATTAAAAAGACTGTGGAAAGGATAAGATTTCAAAGTATAGCAGAAAGAGAAAAAGGAGAATTCCAAGTGGAAGGATGAACAAGGATGAATCTAGGTCTTGCTACAGAAATTAAGAATAGTCAGCTTTGGTTTGTTTCTTCTAGCTGCATATAACAATTTCATAGTTAACCTGCAAGGTTACTCAAGAATTTATACCTTAAAGTTTCTATAGATAATAATAACATTAAACTTTCTATCAAGTTCTATATTTATAATTCTAATTCTCACTTAATTTAATAACAAATAGTTCAGTATCCAGACATGAGGGCATTGTATTTCAGTACTTCTATTTCTGTTAACATATTAACATATAACTGTAAATTAAGAGATTCACTATAGTAGCTGACAAATGATTAAAATTTAATGACTGTAATGATCAAAACACAAATATATTTGCATAACTAATGAGCAAATAGATATTCTAAAATGAATTTAAAAAGCAATCGTACTGCTAAGACTTGCAAACATTATTTACTGTAAAATGTAGATGAATTGACCCTTAAATGCATTACTGTGCTTAAATGTATAAAAGCAGAAGTTAATTCAAAGTTTCTAAGATGAAATGATCTCTCCAGGCCTACTTCTTATCAAAACCTCCTTAGAATACAGATAAATAGTCAAAAAGATGAGCATGTTATTTCATTATTTTCTCACTAAGGGTAAGAGTAATCCAAAGAGATTACTTCCACTGCAGGAAAATGTTACAATTGGTTTACCATTTATGATGATCTTTTGAATTTGATCCCCATTAGTGAAAAATAAATATATGTCAGTAGTTTATACTGTTGAATAATTTTATGGACTCTTAGGCAGGTGAAATTTCCTTTCACTGATGGCTATTCAATTCCATCTTTTCCTTAAAAAAAAAAAAAGTCAGAATTATTGCTCCTTATCCCTGTATTCTTCCATGGAATGGAAAGTTCTATTTTTCTTACCAGCCAACTTGAAATATGACCTGAAAATATGTATTTTGGTGCAAGAAATCATAGTATAAATGCTCACAAAACTGAAACAGTAAGAACATTCTAAATATCTTCCCAAAGATGGGTTAAAAGACAGGAATGAACAAATACATTAAGAATATTTAAGGAACAATAGATTTTTAAAAATGAGTTAACAATAAAGTTGCTTTAAAAAAAGTAAATACTTTTCAAATTTTGAAAGTAATACAATAAGGAAACTGAGTTAAAACCTGCACTAAAGTACGCATAAGAATAAAAGAGAAGAAATGAGAAAGATTGGGACTCTCAACCAATGTCCATATATTAAAACTTAGTAAAGTAATATTTCTACTTATATGCGCACTGACATACAGGAAAGGTATCAGCTAAATAAAAAATAAACTGCAACAGTATTCAGTTAACAGTACAATAAAAAATTATTTTATTATAATTGCATCATGTGTTTTGGCAGGAAGGAAGAAGAGGAGAAGGGGAAGACAGGAAAAGAAGAAATGAAGGTAGGAAAAGACAGGAAGAAAGGCAGGCAGGAAGTCAGATAAGAAGAAAGTAAGCAAAGAAGGAAGAAAGAAGAAAGCACACTTCCAATTAAAAACCAAGCAAAACCATAGTCTGCCACAGTAATGACTGTCAGTCAAGACAAGACCTAAATAATCACTTCAATTTCTTGGATTCTTACTAGTGTGTTTGGGATTTTGTTAGCACTTTTTTAAGAACTGAGTTTTTTTTTTTAGCAAAATAAGTCTTTTGTCCATGTGATTTCCCCTCTGTAGGTTCAGAGGCAAAATGCTAATAATTATAGTAGATAGAATTCTATTTATTCACAGAGGATTCCAAATTCCATCACTGCAACTTTTGTAGACAGGACACAAACAACACTATGACTCTGATTTTCTCTGTTACCCTCACTTAGTGAATAAACTTGCACAGAACATGGGTTTGGTCAGGAGATCTGTATTGCCAGATAGCAAAAACCCATGCATAGCTCTTAATAATTTTAGGCTTCTTTATAAAAATTGCTGTTTGTACACAGCACTTGGCCCTGCCTCATCTATACTCTATACATGTCTGATTGCCGGCCAGTATTTATACATGTCCCAACAGCAGCCTGTTTCATAGGTCTCAACAGGTAGAAGGGCTCAGGAAGTGATATACATGATACGTTGTATTATCAAAGGATCAATTAAAAGAACCAGAATTTGATTTAATACAGTTACAACACAGTAGCTCCCATATACTTTACAGATTTAAAAATTCCAGTGATACAGTGTTGAAAAAATATATATTACAGCACATTTTAATTATACTTCTTTATGTGTGAATATTTGGACTGTCTAATATTGGGGATTGCTTTTTGAGTTTATGTAAATCATTTTCCACAGAAGCTCTGGAAGATTATCATATGATTCCCATCAAATTATTTCTGTGTTCTACACCTACAAGCTATTTGTGCTGCATTCGTAACAAATAGTTCGTTGCTTAAACTTGTAATAATTGAAGTCCCCTTGGAAATCTCACATCAAAAACAACACATTCCTCTACTTTTTACCAACTATTGAATACTATAATATGATTTACATTTTTTTTCAGAAAGCTATATTTAAAATAATGTTTCCTATTAAATTAAACAAACATTAAAACATGAAATCAGGTCAGAAAGAACCCATTCGAACTACGTTGATAACAGCACCACATCTCCTACAGTTGTTTCGGAGTCCTGACTGTGGTTAGAACTGATACCAGTGTCCGAGTCTGTGTCATTTGTATAATTGCTAAATACTCTTTGAGTAAAGGGAGGAATCTCCCCATTGCTGCTGGGAACCTCAGATTCCTTTGCTCTGTTTTCTTTTAACTGGCACCCATCTTTGTTGCTAATGTGAAGTGAATTGAACTCCTTGGCCAGGAGTTCATATTCTTTTGCTTTCATCTGAAGCAATGAGTCACTATATTTAATCTCTTTCTGGATGCCACTCAAATGAGAGTGAATTTTCAAACCAGCTTCCATGCTTTTCTCCAAATCACACTTGATATTTTCCAAATTAGAGCTTTCCAGTTCACTTGCAGCTGCCCCTTCTGCATCTTCATTTATATCAATGCAAACACTTTTTACCTCTTCTTCTATTTCAGCAGAGAGCTTATCAATGAGTATTCGGTAATATTTTAGTTGTTCTTCCAGCTGTCCAATTCCATCACTTTCATTTAGGTCCTCCAGAGTCTGGTTTTCCTCATACTGCAAGTCTAGATTTTGCTCAATTTCACTGAAACTGGACATTAAATATGCATCCTGAACGTAGTTTTCTCCATCATTTTCTACCCAATCAAGATGGAACTTAGCTTCACACTTTTCAATTTCCAGATCCAGCTCTTTCATTCTCTTGACTTGCTGATGAATAGTATGGTCCTGGGAAATGATCAGATGAACTAATGTCTCCATATTATCTCGATCATGAGAAACTGTATCCTGCTTAATTTTAGCCAGTTTCCGGAAAGTTTTTCTGACAATTCTTTTTTGTTTATCTGGTGGCAATGTCTTCATGTAGTTTGCTGGGGTGAGCTCCCAGAGTTTTTCTGTGTTTTGCACTAATTTGGCTTCAGCTGTCCGCCACAAAGGAACTGGAAGAAAAGCATCTGCTTTAACCAAAACAAATTGCATATTGGGCTGCTCCTCTCCCCATGCTTTCCAAAGCTTCAAGATTCTAGTCAATGGAGGAAGAACTCGTTCCGAGCCCCTCCACTTCTCTATGATGCAGTAATCACTGGGCTTCCCCAAAAGAAATCGTTTCTCTCCAAACGT
The DNA here is from genome assembly GCA_963573385.1 of Cacajao melanocephalus. Lineage (NCBI taxonomy): Eukaryota > Metazoa > Chordata > Mammalia > Primates > Pitheciidae > Cacajao > Cacajao melanocephalus. The sequence goes on along the minus strand of CAUYLG010064207.1, from coordinate 35,595 downwards.
AGCTTCGTGTTCCTCAAGCAAAGCCTGGATGACATCAGCAGACGTGGTGCGTTTAGTCAGCCCACAGACAATCTTTTCTTCTTGGCAAACCCAAACCACAATTGCCTTCTCTTCCAAATCCATGTCTTTAGTTGGAGATCTAAAAGAAAGCCAAAAGCACATTATATTTCTGTCATCACCTATGTAAACTCTGAAAGATGGTTTAAAATTAATATCCTTTCTAGACTTTTACCCTTAATGAGAGAGGCATTTTAAAGTTGAGATTAAGAGTCAGAAGATTGGCGAGACATGGTGGCTCATGCCTGTAATCCCAGCACTTTCAGAGGCCGAGGTGGGTAGATCACCTGAGGTCAGGAGTTTGAGAACAGCGTGGCCAACTTGGTGAAACTCTGTCTCTAATAAAAATTTAAAAAGGAGCTGGATGTGGTGGTAGGCACCTGTAATCCCAACTACTCAGGGGGCTGAGGCAGGAGAATTGCTTTAACCTAGGAGCTGGTGACTGCAGTGAGTGAAGATTCTTCTGCCACTGCACTCCAGCCTGGGCAACAAGGCAAGACTCCATCTCAAAAAGAAAAAAAAAAGAATCAGAAGATGTAATGCAAGAAAAAAATAAAAATCATGAAAAGTGTCTTAATTGTTATTTCCTAGTGTGCTCTAGGAATAGCAAACTTTCATGTAAGACAACTGAGGCTATTTTAATTGAAGCATGGGTAGGAATTGTGAAATCATAGAATTTAAAATAATACAATATGAAAAAATAACCATTATTTTCTTTAACAACTGTTTATTGCATGCCAACTCTGTGCCAGACACATCTGAAGGAACTAAAGATACAGTAATAAAGAAGACAAGAATGTTAACATGAAAATTTAAGTAATGTAATATCAAATCCCAGTAAATGCTATGAAGAAAATTTAACCAGGTGAAGGAATAGAAAATGACTTGGAAGAAGGGAGATCTATTTTACTTAGAGTGCTTAGGACAGTCTTCTTCAAGGAGGTGACATTGGAATAGAGATATCAATTATCAAAAAGAGGCAACCAGAGTTCTCAGGAAAGAATTCCAGGAAGAATGAGCAGAAGTATAAGGATCTAGGGACAGCAATAATGTGAATGTAGTGGGAGGATGGGATAACAGAGTTGGGAATTACTGCTCTTGGGAAGGAGAGATCAAATGATAGGCAGTGGAGGGGATGGAGGAAGGCAACATCTCCTTTCTCCATCCCCTCCATTGGAGAAGCGGGAAGCTAGAGTTAGCTAACACTTTCCTTAGCTAAAGCCACTGGAAAGTGGAAGCTGCTGAAAAGTTTTAAGCAGAGATGGAACTAATTTATGCTTTACATATGTCTGTCCTCTGTGAAACGAACTGGAAAACAGAAAAGAATAGAAGCAGGAAGCCTATTGCATCAATCTAGAAAAGAGATGATGATTTCCCAGACTAGAGTTTGAACAGGACAGACATCATAAAGGAATCAGAGTTTGGATATAGATAATTAGATAGATGATAGATCCTCCCTACCCAGCATACAGAGGCACACACATGTATTTATGTAAATATACATATATATATGGGCTTGATAGTAATTTTCTCTGTACTTTAGAAGGGAAAGGGGAAAAATACTTTTCAATTCTCTGGAGAGAAAATGACCCAAGTAGTAAAAGAAGCAAATTCCGTGATGTCTAGGCCATACCTACTGGAGAATCTTTAAGATCATCTTTTCCATCATGACTATACATCAAATTGACTGTGTCTTTCATAATACCTCTTTAAAAGAATGCTAAGAAACAAATTACATGAAATGAATTATAACACAATATTATTTATAATGGTATAACAGTTTTGAATAGTAATTTGCTTCTTGTGAAAGTTAAGTCAAAATCATTTATTACTTTATTTATGTAGTTCACTCAAAGGATATGACTCCAGGAACCACATACCAAAGAAATTTTCCCCAGCTCCTATATTATTTAACATTTAGCATTTATAATATTTATGTTTTGGTAGCAATAGTGATTAATTCTATGTTGTTATCTTTATTTTAAATTAACTAATTCTTATACTTTGGTTATTGACTCACCTGAGGTCAAAAAGTGATTACTAAAGGTAAAAGATAAATCAGGGATGCCAAATAACACTAAAGATTAGGTCTAGTTCCTAGCAAAGAGTTCCCAGGAAAATGTAAGTATTCACATCGAGGAAGTTAAATGTTGTAAGTGATTATTCAAATAATCACGCTGAATTGTGATAATTCTCTTATAAAATATTTTGCACTTAATTGACTCAGTATCAAATATTATATTTTCAAATTATATTTTGAAGTAAGTATGATATTTGACAATGTTTATAATTCATCATTTAATAATTGTAAGCAGCAAAAGAGTAGGTTAGAAATTACAACAAACTAACTTTCATATTTAGATTAGCAGAGAAATAATACACAAATATTTTCTAAACAAAAAAAGTAAGATTTTTAAGTAACTGATACTACTATCTGTGTTATGGCTATATAGCACAAGTCAGCTCTAAATAAATCCTTATCTTGATACATTTTGATAATGTACATGCAATATCCATGTACTAATTTATAATTAATATAAATTAGAGTTCATTTACTTCAACTAGGATATTTGAAAAGCTGTAAACCATATACTATGTACTTATTGCATGTTAAATTACAAAATTTTAAAATAAAATTTTATAAATAATGGTAAAACTAAAATTAAATAGTTGTCATAATTATCAACATTATAATGCTAATAGTTATGTAAAAATTAAGAACAATTTTGTTATTTTTTTTTTAGTGTTTAAGATTAAACTGTAAAAGAAATCCTACTAAAAATAAATAGCGTTAAAGATAATAACTATCAATCCTAAGGTATCTAAAACGTTCCAGACACTGTTCAAATCGCTTGCATGTACTAAGTAATTTTATTGTCACCATTCTGTAAGGTAGGCATTTTACAGATAAAGAAAGCAAGGCACAAGAGGTGTTGGTAGCTTGCCTGAGGTCACATAGTTAGTGGTGCAGTGAAGTTCAAACTCAAGCAAGAACACTATAATCAAAACAGCATGGTACTGGTACCAAAACAGAGGTATAGACCAATGGAACAGAACAGAGGCCTCAGAAAGAATGCCACACATCTAAAACAATCTTATCTTTGACAAACCTGACAAACACAATAGGGAAAGGATTTCCTATTTAATAAATGGTTTTGGGAAAACTGGCTAGCTATATTCAGAAAGCTGAAACTGGATCCATTCCTTACACCTTATACAAAAATTAACTCTAGATAGAGAAGATTTAACCACGAGGCCTAACACAATAGAAGCTCTAGAAGAAAACTATGCAATACCATTTAGGAAATAGGCATGGGCAAGGACTTCATAACTAAAACACCAAAAGCAATGGCAACAGAAGCCAAAATAGACAAATGCTATCTAATTAAACTTAAGAGCTTCTGCACAGAAAAGAAACTATCAATAGAGTGAACTGGCAACCAACAGAACGGGAAAAATTTAAGCAATCTACCCATCTGACAAAGGGCTAATATCCAGAATCTATGGAGAACTTAAACAAATTTATAAGAAAAAAACAACCCCATCAAAAAGTGGGCAAAGGAGATGAACAGATACTTTTCAAAATAAGACATTTATGCAGCCAACAAACATATGAAAAAAAGCTCATCATCACTGGTAATTAGAGAAACACAAATCAAAACCACATTGAGATACCACCTCACTCCAGTTAGAATGGCAATCATTAAAATATTAGCAGAAAACAAATACTGGAGAGGATGTGGAAAAATAGGAACGATTTTACACTGTTGATGGGACTGTAAATTAGTTCAACCATTGTGGAAGACAGTGTGGCAATTCCTCAAGGATCTAGAAATAGAAAGACCATTTGACCCAGCAATCGTATTACTGGGTATATACCCAAAGGATTATAAATCATTCTATTATAAAGACACATGCACACGTATGTTTATTACATCACTGTTCACAATAGCAAGGACTTGGAACCAACCCAAATGCCTATCAATGATAGACTGGATAAAGAAAATGTGGCACATATACACCATCAAATACTACGCAGCCATAAAAAGGGATGAGTTCATGTCCCTTGCAGAGACATGGATAAAACTGGAAACCATCATTCTCAGCAAACTGACACAAGAACAGGAAACCAAACACCGCATTTTCTCACTCATAAATTGGTGTTGAACAATGAGAACACACAGACACAGGGAGGGGAACATCACAAACCGGGGCCTGAAGGGTGGGGGGCTAGGGAAGGAATTGCAGTGGGTGGGAGGCATGGGGAGGGATAGCATTAGGAGAAATACGTAATGTAGATGATGGGGCAATGGATGCAGCCAACCACCACCATGGCACATGTATACCTATGTAACAAACCTGTACAATCTGCACATGTACCCCAGAACGTAAAGTATAATAAATAAGAATAAAAAAAAGAAAAGAAAGAAAGAAAACTGGCTTCAGAGTCTGCAGTTCTAACCACTACACCATAAAAACAAATTTATAAGTTTGATAATTAGATATGCGAATCAATTTGGAAATAAAATGAACGACTTTTTAAACAAGAACTTAAATTAGTCTTTGATACCAGTGGAACAAACCATAATGCCCCATTAGAGCACTCAATTGATCAAGGAAGAGGGCAGCCATAACGAAATGTGTGCAGAAATTGTTCTCTTCTGTGCCTTTTTAATTTTATTCAAATCTTGATAGCTGATACAATAAAAGATTTCTGGCTGACCTGGGTATCTCCCTTAGCTGACAAAGCTCTCATGTATCCAAAAGCCTCTGTTATTGTCTCCTTAGAGCAGTTCCTATTTCCTGTAGCAGACCTATAAATTATTCATGCCTACACTAGAGCTGTGAAGGAGACTCAGAAACTGAGCATATAATCCTTTTGAATAGTAGAATAATGATGATGATAATGATGATGATGATGATGTACGTGACAATTCCCCAATACTCCCATGACCTCTATTCGAATCGGAATCCTTCCTGCTTTGGAAGGATCACATTCTTGTATATTGTGGCCTCCTCTAGAGATCTTGTTAAATTTGATAATACTAAATATATCCTAAGGTTTATACAGAAATATTTTGTTTTGTTGCTTAGCATATTTTTGTTCATTTTAAAGATAGTTTATAATCACATAATATGTTTGAAAATTATTAATACGTATACAAGAGAAATATTTTAATGTTCATAATGCTATAATATACATTTTTATTTAATACCCTCTGAAATATTAATGAGCTTCATTTGTAAATATTTTAACTAATATATAGCAGAAATGATTGGACTTGAAATTTTAAATTTATGATTTTATCTTAATTTTTACTAACATTGTAAAAATTCAGCTAAATAATTTTTGCTAATTCTATATATTCTTCACTATAATACTGCAATATAGACATCTGACATATTTCTCCAAATAAAAATAAGAGTAATAGAGCTGTAAAAATTCTGGAAAGTATACTGTATAAATACAGGCTATTAGCAATGATAATGAAATTACCACTATTATTATTTAATACAGAGAATCTTGGAGTGTTTTTAGTATTCTTATTCAGTAACTTTATTGAACTTACTACAGTAGTTAGCGATATTATTTTATACATATTTTCTAACATATGCCCAATATTGTTTCACCTGTTTCAACCAGTCTAGTTTTTGGCATGTACACTACCAAAATAAAATAACTCTTAACCAAATAAGAGGCATTTTAAAAATCATTAGTATACACTTTGGATCAAAGATGAGCCAAGAATGTTTTTAATGTTTCCCTGATTTATAGTTTTCTTATTTTGTTTAAATTTGTGGTAATGAGGCACATTTCACTGAAAAGATATATATATATATATATATGTATACACATATACGTATATATGTGTGTATATATATGTATATATGTATATATGTGTGTATATATATATATGTATATATGTGTGTGTATATATATATGTATATATATATATATACCTGGTTATTTATCTACACCAGTTTCATTATTCAGGTTTTGCCTTTTTAGGATATCTTCATCATAAATTCAAGAAAATTTATATACTAATGAAACTTTCAACAATATGTGTTAGCCTCACAGTTATTTTTCCATATTCACTTTCAAATATTAGTGAAAAACTGAATATGAGACTTTTTACATTGACTCTATTGTGAAGCAAGAGCTCAAAGTAGTTCTCCATTGATAAGTAGCATTAATAACATAAAAACAGTTTCACAGAATTAAAATGAGTTGGCTTTAATAAAAAAGGCAACATTCATACAATAAAATATTATTACAATATATTATAATTGACTAAGCACAAAGCATCAAGTAATAAACAGTTTAAGTTTTGAAGTTTTAAGATAAAATATTGTCTATGATATTGCAATGTCAAATTGGAGATTTAACAAAATTTATATTTACAGAAAAGGAATTTAGTGTGCAGGTAGAGAAAAATGAAGATAAATAGATAAAATTTGGCTATCTTTGTTCAGTTGTCCAAAGATAAAAGGCACTAAAGTTAGACCCTGGAAAATCAATCGAAGAGCAAAATTTCTTCCCAGCGTATAGTAGACATTAAACTTTAGCTGAAATTTTATGTATAAAACTTAGCAGGATAAATACTGAACCCATTTTCAAAACAATAAGAATAAATAAAATATTAAATTATTAATTGATAATTACATTATAAGATATGCTTCTAAAACCCAGTATATGAACACTAGAATGCAATCCATAAATATTTATGGACTATATTTGGAACCCTGAGTGTATTTTTCCATAGAATATATGAAACAACTCTTTATTTCCTAGGCCAGCCTGGAAAGTGCAATACTAGTGCAATCTAGTTACTATGTAAAGGAATGATTCCAAGGGAAATGCTTTTATTGCTTGAGTCTGCAGAACAAGACTTTGTGCTTGAAAATTGGAGTCTGGACATTTTCAGTTTCAAGCTACTGGTGGCACCTATGCCTAGAGATTGTGATGGAAACTTCCATCAGATTGAAGGATAAGGCCTGTGAAGCTTTGGGGGCATATCTGAGTCTTGGCCAGTTTCCCAAAGACTGGTCTTTGTTTCCTTCTTATTACCATTATTTATTCTTTAAACTGAAATTTATCTCAGTGGTTCCCTACCAAGGGTGATTTTGCCCCCGGGGAACCATGTGACAATGTGTAGAGACATTTTTGGTTTTCACATCAGGTGGCACTGTTGACACACCCTGTTCCAGATTTAAAACAAAACAGTATGTATCCAGTAGGCAGAAGCCAGGAACATAAATATCCTACAATGCACAAGACAGCCTCTCATATCACATAATTATCTGGCCTGAAATGTCAATATTGGCACTCTTGACAAACCCTGTTCCGATTTAAAATAAAACATACTTTCATCATAGCTCCATCTTTACCCCTTTTTCTCCTTACCTCTTCTAGGGAATCTAATAGTAAAATGTATTAAAGCAAAAATAACAAGCCAGGGAGACCCACCAATCTCAAGTAGTCTGAAACATATGATGAAGTTTGGCATTCTATTTAACAAAATATGAATAGGACTTTTTTTTTGCTCCTTTTCATCTCATCATCAATCTTTATGCTTGCTATAATTAATTCTACCTAACTGAGCCTCCCTTTGTTAACTCCAGAGCAGTTTTACGGAATAGGGTTAATTTTAGTTCATGGAAAGGCTTCCATTCACAGCCTTGTAAATTTTTCTTCTTGATAAAGAAATTGTTCTTGAATATATGGCCACTAAAAATGGGAAATGAGCTATGGGATAAAAAGATGTGTTGATTACATGACATACTCGGAATGGTGGAGACCCATGCAATGATATGGTTGTGGTAGGGCTGGGGGTCAGCACAATGGGTTATTATTGCAATTCTCTTATATGCTTTCCTCAAAGTTATTTCTGTCATGGACAGAAGGGACAAGCAAAGATAAAAATTAGGAAGGGAGATTTCTAGGCACTCAAAGTTTAAGGAAACAGGTGACCAATAAATTATTTGCAATCTTTATAACGTGAAAGGGAAACCACACAGACAACTGTAGGAAATGACAGAGAGAGAGAGAATTAAAAAAACCTTCTGGTTTAGGAGAGTTGTAGGCATAAAAGATAGATCTAAATAAGTCAGGGACAGACCTTAAAAAAATAGCTTAGCAAGAAAATTAAATTGAATATAACATATTCCTTTCATTGTCCAGAAGACATTCTGGAATCTAATACTGTCACAAAGTCACCATTATCCGTGTGAATTAGTGACATGCATTATTCCAAACAAAAATGTGGTCATTTGTGCTTTCTGATTGTTGAATATAAAACATTGGTTATTCCTTTGGGTATATACCCCATAATGGGATTGCTGAGTCTAATTGTATTTCTGAATTTTGGTCTTTGAGGGATTGCCACGTAGTCACCTCCAATGACTGAACTAATTTACACTCCTACCAACAGTTTATAAGCATTCCTTTTTCTATACAACCTTTCCAGTATCTGTTATTTTTAAAATTTATTATTATTATTATTATTATTATTTTGAGACAGAGTTTCGCTCTTTTTGCCCAGGCTGGAGTGCAATGGCGCGATCTTGGCTCACCTCAACCTCCACCTGCCAGGTTCAAGTGATTCTCCTGCCTTAGCCTCCCGAGTAGCTGGGATTACAGGCACCACTATGCCCAGCTAATTCTGTATTTTTAGCAAACACAGGGTTTCTCCATGTTGGTCAGGCCGGTCTTGAGCTCCCGACCTCAAGTGATCTGCCTGCCTCGGCCTCCCAAAGTGCTGGCATTATAGGCATGAGCCACCACACCCAGCCCCATCTGTTATTTTTTGATTTTTTAAATAATAGCCATTCTGACTGGCATGAAATGGTATCTCATTGTTTCAATTTGCATTTCTCTAATGATCAGTGATGACCTTTTTTTCATATGGTGGTTGGCCACATGTATGTCTTCATTTGGAAAGTTATTTATTCATGTCATTTGTCTACTTTTTTATGGGATTGTTTTTTTTTCTTGTAAATTTGTTAAGTTCCTTATAGAGGCTGGATATAAAAACACATGCACACATATGTTCATTGCAGTACTATTCAAAATAGCAAAGATATGGAATGAACCTAAATGCCCAGCAATGGTAGACTGCATTTTAAAATGTGGAAAATATACACTATAGAATTATATGCACTCATAAAAATATGAGATCATGTCCTTAGCCGGGATATGGATAGAAATGGTGTCCATTACCCTGGGCAAACTAACATAGCAACAGAAAACCAAATACTGGATGTTCTCACTTGTAGGTGGGAGCTAAATGATGAGAACACATGGACATATAGAGGGCAACAACACACAGTGGGGCCTTTCAGAGGGTAGAGGGTGGGAGGAGGGAGAGGTTCAGGTGAAATAACTAACGGGTACTGGTTTAATATCTGGGTGAGGCTATAATCTGTGTAACAAACCCCCATGACACAAGTTTACCTATGTAACAAACCTGCACTTGTACCCATGAACTTAAAAGTTAAAAAAAGCAATGGTTGCTAATATTCAACATCTTATCAGCATTTGGCTAAGCTAAGATAGTGTCACAGCCTGATTTTTTTTCATGCTATAGAAGGTAAATAAATGTTTTCAGCCAAAATTTTCTTTCCATAAGGAAATGAGGATTATTTTCCTAAAACATAGTACACATAATTCCCTTCAAAATTTCAGTTAAATGTCTGTACATTGATATAATTCTCAGTAGATAGTAGCTTATTTTACCCTAATATCATATACAATTTAAAGTCATGGCATGAAATAAAACCAGAATTAGTACACAATATTATTCTGACATTGTGTGATATTCTGACATCGTAGTATAGAATAATAATATAGAGAAAAAGTTGATTTCTGCTCAGAGAATCTGACACCGCAGGAAGCCCAGATGTTAATAACTTTTCCATAAAATTAAACTTTTTTATGAAAAATATAAATGACTAAGCCAGTTATGGAAATCCTTTCTAGACAGAACATCTTATGCAAATAAATTATTGAGTCTTATGGAGAATGAGGTCCAGCCTACTGAACCCCTCAGGAGCTCACTGTATATGGCATTCGAATTAAAAACATGCTAGCAAACAAAACTTGGAGATAGAATAACTCAAAGATGCCAAGTTCGGAAATAGAATTAGGAATGAGAGCTATAAAACAATAAGACAAGATATTATATTTCAGTATAAGTATCTCAGGCTCATATTTATAGAATGTGTAGAAATTCACACTGCTTTGAATAAATGCATATAATATATTAAATCATAAAGATGAGTTTTATAAAGAACTACTTTACTAAATTAATATCTGTTCCAGAAATTGTAAATTTGTATCTGAGTTTACAAACCCAGCTCTATAGCAATTATGAAGTTTAAAATGTTTAAGATACCATGAATGATCAGTTTAGATGGTTTAAATACAATGTCATAGCCATTTTCAAACTAAAAGATCACACTTTCAAATTTAATACTACCTTTTCCCAAGAATCAGTTATTAGAGTACAACTATAATTGGTTTATCTAATAAATTAATTTAGCTTTATTATGACTATGTAAAAGAAAAATGTATCTTTTCTATAATATAACTGGGTGTCTTTGTAATTAGAGAAAAGAAATAATCCAAATCCAAGCAGAAATTTAGAGACAAAATTGGATAAGAATAAATGCTTAAATGTATGATTTTAAATAAAAATTTTTATATAAATAAATTACATTTATTCTGGTTACTTTACCTCCAAATAAATTGTTCATTTTAAGATATGGCATACAAATTATTATAATTTGTTTCAACATGTATTTGTTAATGAAACTTAAGTTTTAACAAATATGATTCCATGTTAAGAATGTAAAAGAAATAGAAGATAAAATGATCTTTATATTCAAAAAATTGTCATATAGCTGGAAAGAAAAAAAACATGTTTAGAGAAATAAATTTTTAAAACTCAAGACCACATTAAGCATTACTAGAAATTGTAAGATATGCTATGCTCTGTACAAATGTACTACACAATTTCAAAGAAGAAAAACAACAATAAAGTTAAGTAGTCTTTAATAAATAGTAAAAAAGACATAGAAGGTGTCCTCAATTCTTTCAATTCATTCACAACTTCCATAACTCTTTGTAGAAAGAGCTTCAAGAAATTTAATGTGGGATGGAGGTGGTAATTTAGATCTTGTCTGTAAAGGAGACCTATTCAAATTGTGCCTTAACATGATTAATATGGGCATGGTAGCTGAGGAACATACACAGACTCCTAATTTTTTAAATCAGTTTGAAAAAGAACTATAACATTATTTTATTTCTCTACTGAACACCTGAATAAAATATTGAATTGTCCATTCAATTCAGATTTTAAAAAATATTTTAAAACCTGAGTTAAACAAAGGTTTTTCGTAGTATTATAAACCTCTAAAAAAATATAATGAGTAACTTGGAAGAAATAAAATGTGTGTATGTTTGATTAATGGCTTTTTCACATACTAGACAATGTTTTTTACAGCTTTAAGGATTCTTTTTATTTCCTTTTCTTTTTTTAGAGACAGGTTCTCATTATGTTGCTCGAGCTGGTCTCAAACTTAAGTGATGTTTCCACCTCCCAAGGTGCTGGGATTACAGGCATGAGCCACAGTGCCTAGCCACTGTATTCATTCTGGATTATACTACAACATGTATAATAAAAATTAGCAAAATATGGATCTCAAATAAGAACATTTAATATGATCTATTCATTTCAGCACCTGGAGATAATTAATATTTTTTTTATCAAAACCAAAGTAATACTAACATTTAATGAACACTTACTATGTGCTGTGCTCTAAGTGCTTTACATGTTCAAACCTATTTAATCCATTTCCCAAACCAATAAGGATGTACTAAAATTGTGCCCATTTTACGGATGAGTGAATGAATAAGTGCAGACAGATCATTATGTACATCTAAGCTTCAATTTTCTCACCTACATAATACAGCCAAATCACAAATTTGTAATAAATATTAAATTATACAATAGATGTGAAGTTCCTAATCAGTGACTGATACATAGTTAGCATTTGTCATGACTAGTTCCCTGTCTGCTTTAGAAAAGCCAAAAAAAGAAGACAACAATAATGTAGTTATATGAAGACCACCGGAACACCAAGTCCATATTTGTAAATATTAGTAGCTTGTCTAGATATTTAAACATACAAAGCTAAAATGTCTCTGCTAGTTCTGGAAACAGAAAATTAAAAAAGATAACTGGTTAAGTTATTTATTCTAGTTTCCTTTAGACTTGTTAATTCTTCAATAAATAGATGATAAGTCAATGTTTTGATGTTCAAATAAATTTGGGAATTATTTGGCTACCACGGGGTTGGCAAACTATAGCCCTTTGATCACATTCAGGCCACCATCAGTTTTTGTATGGTTCATGCGCTAAGAATGTGTTTTACATTTTTTAATGTTTTTAAAAATCAAAAGGAAAATAACCAGCTCAGACAGGAAAATAATGAGGTTCAAATTTCAGTGTCCATAAAGTTTTATTGAAACCCAGCCATGATCATTTGTTTACATACTGTCTATGGCTGTTTGCATGCTGCAATCATGAAGTTGAATATCTGAGAGAGAGTGATCTTATGGTTCACAAACCTTAAAATATTTACTGTTAGTCCTTTACTGAAAGCTTGCTAACCCCTGGATAAACACATTGACATAGGTTTCTTTAAGAATTCTGAGGACATTTAATATGATAATATTACATCATAAAATCGCCAAGAAAAGGAAAATTATTTCAGTATATAGTATTTTCTAAATGTATTTGACCTTGGCACATTTCACAATATTTAAGGTTTACATGAAACATCTATAATGCACAAATTCAACTATTTTTTAACTATATAAAGTGAAAAATGTCATCTTTTTTTCCTCAGAAGCCACCTATACTTGCTAACAAGAAATTAAATAATATTTCCCTCATGTAAATAATGTATGACTGCATATAATTCTATTCAAATGATGATGGGATCTCTTACATAAAACATTAAAATTTTTTTCAAGAATACATATTGAATGTCAGTCTAGGAGACAGTTGCATGCCTTCTTTAAATTTTAGAGAATTGTTCAATTTATTTTTACTAAGTTTCAAAGCAGGATATGTTTCCCACTTGTTCAGCCTTTAAAAGCTACATTGATCAATAAATTCTAAGTTTGTCTGGCTATTTTCTATACTTAAAAAATAAGCACCTCAGAAAACTGAAGGCATTTTAGGTAAAGTGAATATGCTACACATGAAATAGAAATAGCAATGCTAAATGATAATTTTGACAGTTTCTCTTTAAAGTTACACATATAAAAAGAAAAATGTAAGCAAAATAAAAGTTAATGAAGCAGGTAAATGTGAGGAACCTCCGGCCCACAACTAACTCTGGTTAATTTTACCCATTGTGTGGCAAATGTCTTTGGAAGTAACATTTGTTTTTGGATTATAGTGCTGCTATCCTAGGGAGAGATAAATACAGAACCCATAAATAATACAGCTCTTTTCTTAGGTTGCTACGGAAATTTGAATCACTATTTTGATAGATAAAGCACGAAAATTAGTGCTACGAAAATAGTTTCCTCCAAACACAAACCATTAGCAGTTTTTAAAAAACCATTTGAAAATTGGAGTCTTTCAGAAAATTAATCACTCCATGAAAAATTAGGACAGTCAACAATTAAAAACAAAAGAAAAAATTATCTTGAAAATTAAAATTTGGTATATATGTTTGTGTGTATATGAGTGTGTGTGTGTGCATGTGTATGTATTTGTATTTATTAGTTCTGTGCTCTACTAATGTCACTTTAATTTTCTAAGAAGTAATATTATAAATCAGTCATGTAGGATAAGTAAAACCCTAGACATTCCATAACAGCAGGGTAGCTATAGAACATAATTCCCATAAACAGAGAAAAGGGAAGAGAATGTGTAAATAATGTGTACTGGAAACTACTGGGGTTAAGTAAACGAAGCTCATAGTTCAGATTCCGGAAATTGATTACAATCAAAATGTAAATATTTAACATGTGGTATTTACCAGATGAAATGGTGAGAAAATATCTAATCTTGTTGGAAATTCAAGTATTCACTTCCCAGTGTTACCTGCACCTGGGAGGTTGCTAAAGTGCCCTTACTGATTGGTATTTTGTAAAGAAATATTTTGTAATAAAAAACAGTAAGTACTTATTAAAAGGAAAGTAACCTAGCCGGAATATTTTGTTTATTGATAATTATAATTATTTCAGTTATTAGGAAGAGATTTTCTTTTGTGAGCCAAATCCATATTGGCTTTGCCTTCTTAGTGGAAGATATTGCCTAATGATAATGACTTTGAACTTGTATCTACCTGCAACCACCTGCTCTTCCCCTGTAAATGTATGCCTAGATAAGCTGGTAAACTTAAGGGACATAAATCATATGCAAGAATTTCAGTTATCCAGTTGCATAGCTGAAAAGATGAGGTGGGCTCTGTTGTCCCAGACTTTCATTTTCTGAATGTACTCTGAAATGAACTGCAATAAAATGACTTCCAACTGGAATCTTCATCTAAAAAATCAACTATTTACATTAATCACAAAGAAATTTCTTGAAGAGAAAAATCAAATTATTAACTTGTAGAAATGAGAGTATATCAGGGCCTGCCATTCTATTTTGTTAAGGAAAAGGTGAGATATTATACTTGGGGACATTATTGATAAGAGAAAAATTCTAATTGTCTATATCAAAAGTATTGTGTGTTTATTTTTCTTCCCTAGGTTTTAAACTCTTTAATATGCTTTGAATTTTCCTGTCTCCACCTCTTCTAGGACTTTGCTTCATAATTTACCTCCTCGTAAACTCTTTTTATCTTCTACCTTTTTCTCTGGTTCTTTCTACTATCTTGCCACATTAAAATAACCTTCACTTGACCACATATTCTCCTCACTTATCTTTCCTTCACACACCAAATAGCAATCCATATTCATTCTCTGTAGTACATCCCTTTCCAGAAACTCTTCGACCCACCACAAAATGTCTACTGCCTCCACAGTTCTTCTTAGGGTTATCAGAAATCTCCTAACTGCCACACTCAATAGCCACTTGCAGAGCTGATCTGACATGACCTCTTTGTAACACGATGCATTGTGACCTCCTCCTCCCATTCTTGCAACTCTCCTCTCCTTGACTGTTATGATGCCATTCTCACATAGGTCCTCCTTTATTTTTCCAGCTGCTTCTTCCCAGTTCCCACATGGATCTTGCTTCTTCCACATAGTCAATAGATGTTGATGCCATGCAAGACAAGATTAGCATGACCACAAATTCTTTGCAGTTCTTTCCATTAAGAGAAGCTCTCTATTTCTTCACGCCTTGAATAGACCTTGGAACTTGCTATGACCAATGAAATGTGACAAAAACCATGTTTGCAAGTTCTGGAGTCCAGGCTTCTCTTGAAGCCTTGTAGCTTCTGCTTACTTCCTTTTGAAATGCAGTCCTGAGATTGCTATATGATGAAAAAGCCTGAGTTGAAATATTATATGGAGAGGAAAGAGGCAAACCATCTAAACCAAGTTGCCCTACCTGAACTGGGCCCTCAGCCAATCAGCTGCTCATGAGAGAGCCCAGGTGAAGCCAGCAGAAGGGCCAGTCTTGGTGACCCACAGAATTATGGAAAATAATAAATTTTTCTTTCTATCACTAATTTGGGGAGTGTTTTATTATGCAGTAAGTGATAACTGATACAGTTGGCATCTCCTAGGTTTTTGACTATGACTCATTCCATGTCTTACTATGCACATTCTTTTGGGTGACTGCAATAATAATTGCAGTCTGTAAACCAATTGTATGATGATGGTTCTCAGTTCTAACTATTATGACCTTAGCTCTAGACCTATGTTCCCATCTTCTTTTTTTTGCATGTTGATATTTTCATTTTCATAACTTACAGGCACCTCAAATTTGACCCAGGAAAACTAATTCATCATGCTCTTCTCTCAAATAGCAAACTATTCCATTGCCTGAGTTCCCACACTACTGAATGCAGTTATTAATAGTATTTCCCAACTGTCTACCCAGTTTCAAAACTGAGTTTTCCTAAACTCTTTCATTTTCCTCTCTCCTCTTACTTTAACAACCAATCACTGTTTGCTTTATCCTTTCCCTTAAATATCTCAAATATCTGCCCTCATATTTATCACCACTACCACAGTTTAGACAACTCTGTTTTACTGTATATTACTGTAGTAAGCTATTGCATGTTACATTATTATAAAATCTTTCCCCTTCACATTTGTGCCCCATAATCTTACTAGACTACCATTTTTAAACTGCAAATCTAGTTTTGCTTTTTTTTTTCTTTTTACTTTTTTTGATTGAAACATTTAAATTATTTCTAAGTCCTGCATTTTAAACTG
This sequence comes from Cacajao melanocephalus, assembly GCA_963573385.1. NCBI lineage: Eukaryota > Metazoa > Chordata > Mammalia > Primates > Pitheciidae > Cacajao > Cacajao melanocephalus. The sequence goes on along the minus strand of CAUYLG010064207.1, from coordinate 19,121 downwards.
GTCTCTGTCCCTGTCTCTCTCTCTCTCTCTCTCTTTTTGTTTTGAGACAGTCTTGCTTTGTCACCAAGCTGGAGTACAGTGGCACGATCTCAGCTCATTGCAACCTTTACCTCTCAGGTTCAAGTGAGTCTCCTGACTCAGCCTCCCTAGTAGCTGGGATTACAGATGTGTGCTACCACGCCTGATTAACTTTTTTATTTTTTAGTAGCGACAGGGTTTCACCATCTTTGATACCTCTACAAAATCTAATTTATTCTTGGTAGCAGCCCTTTGTACTTTGGATAATGCTTGCTTTTTTACTAGTTTGACAGTCAAGTCCAGGAATAACTCTCACTTTTGAAGTCTAAATGTCTAATATAGTAGGAACTAAACTTGGGAGTGGGGTGGAGATGAGAAGGAGGAATTGTAGGGAGATATATAAAGGAAATTTCTCAGTCAATTATCTAGATCAGGTGTCTGAAAAGGAAGGGCCTCGTGGCAATAACTGTTCCACCACATTTTTCAAAAGTTTTAATAAAACACAGCCACATCAATTTCATTATGTACTGTGTATAGCTGTTTGCATACTACAAGAACAGAGTAATTGAGATAGAGACATTATATCTGGGAAACTCTAAAATATTTGTTTTTTACACAAAAAATTTGAAAACTGTCCTAAGTTGCCTACACCAAAAATCGACACTATATTTATTTAAACAATAAAACATGTATTGAACTTCAGTATCTATACAAGTCTTATCTGTACCATTCTCTAGGAGATAAAAAGGTAGAAAAAATGTGATCTTCACACACACACACACACACACACACACACACACCCTTACAATCTAGTGGAAATAATGGCTATGTTTGAAACCAATTTCAACCAAAGGTAATGATTAAGGGATCATTAAAAGGGTAACTGCCTCATGTGGCTTGACCATGATTAATATAAGATTAGTCAGCCTGACAGCCCTGACTGGGAAACCAGTTTGTGTTTTGCCTTGAAAGCCCATTCCAGGTGCATTGTGCTACTCTATATTAATCAGCCCCATGTGGACGTCAGGAGGGACGAGAGTAGGTTGGATGAAAGGCTGCTTTCACAGTCCCATCTCAGGTGCAGTATGTCCAAACACCAGGTGTTTACAGGTGGAATATTTGGAAACATTCAAATCACACCTTAATTTTCTTCACTCTTCACCCTGATGTTCTTCAGTCCCAGAACCTATCTCTGCCATATTTTCTGTTCTTTATGATGACACACATGTGTCTCCAGTTACTCAGAACCATAATCTAGTTACCAGTGGTTCTTTTTTTCCATCCTGATCCTGGCCCCATGCACTGACTTTTGAATTCCTATAAATTCTTTCCATGGTGACTCTTAAATCTTTCTTCTCTTTTTACGTAAGAAATTTCTTTAACTCTCTCACATGTGGCCCACTGGTGTTCTTTCTCCATTCCTTCCAATATTTTTTAATATATTTCTTGAAGTTTAATATTTATGTGGCATAATGATCATATCATTTTCTTGCTTATAGCCCTTCAGTGGTTTCCACCACAATATAAAGAAAAAATTAAACTAAATTTAAGAAGCAAAATAATCTGTTTGGTCATTCACAAACTCACTGATACTATTATGCCAAATATTTTGGATTTCCTCTTGTTTCTCCTTTACCTACAATGTTCTTTTTCCCATCTTTTTATATTGTAATCTTCCCTCTCATTTAGATTCCAGTATGGATGCTGTTTTGTAAAACCCACAGAGGTTGTTTATCCTTGTCACCTAATATACAACCCTATCTGCATCTCAGTCCTGAGCTTCAGGCTCCAATATGTTAATGAATACCTCTACTTTGTATATTTAACTGGCATATGAAACTTAGCAAGGCTGAAGAAGAATCATTAATTTTCCACATATTCTTCCCAACATCTTCAGAATCCCCAAGTGTCTTCAGAATGATCCCAGTTAAAACTCTCAGAATCATCCTTCATTTGTCAGTTTCCCTCACTCTGTACAAATTTAAGTTCTCTTTCCAAATTGTATCCATTTTGTCACCTACAATCCTTCTCCACTATCATTACACTAGTCATCATCTTTTGCTTAGACCACTGTAATATCACCACAACTAGATTCCCTGATTTCACTCTTTGTCCTTCTATAATTACCTCTCTACATGCTAGCCAAGTTGACCTTTTGAAAAATGTAAATAAGATTATATAATTCCCCTGGTTAAAACCCTTCAATGGATTTCCCTTGAATTTAAAGTACAACCAACATCCCTATGATGCACAAATATCTAAATAATCACACTCCATCTAAGTCTTCAACTACCAACCCCTACTAGTAAGCCCCTTACTAACTGGTCTTCCTTCATTTTTTTCAAATTTCCAAAACACATTCTGTCTCAGTGACTTTATACTTTCTGTTCAACCTGGCTAAAACAGTCTTCTACCAGAGCCTGACATGCCTGGTTTCTTTGGTTTATCACATTCTTAACTAACAAGGCTCCTCTTCCCAGACCACTCTCTACTCTCCACTGCATGACTCTAGTTTTTCCCCATAAAAGTAACTGCTATCTCAAATGTCTTATTCATGTAATGTTTTTGCATTGTCTGTCCGTCTACCACTGCATTTTACACTAGATCAGAGGAGAAACTTTGGCTTTCTCACTACTTTATCCTTAGCATCTAGAAAAATATATGGCATATAATACAAGGTAAGTAAATATTTATTGTTCAACGTATGGATTTTATTATAACACCTTAAAATGCTTGCTTTGTATTTTGATTGTTTCCATATGGCTTGTGTGTCTTGGTAATCAGTGAGTTCCTTAAAAATGTGACCCTTACCTGATTTTTCATTAACATTTCACAATATACCTCAAAGTGTGGAGTTCATTTAACATTTATGAAGTTTTAAGAAAATAATCACATAACCGTCATCTTTAGTTACAATATAAATACATATGTGTGTATATGTGTGTGTATTTAAGTAGATCACAAGTCTGACAGAGATTTGTGATCTACTTAAAATATCATGTATTTTTTTTCCTGAGAAGATAAAATAAATATTCTAGTATCTAATAGCACAACAGGGTAGCTGTAGTCAATAATAATTTAATTGTAAATTTTCAAATAACTAAAAGAATGTAATTAGATTGTTTGTAACACAAGGATAAATATTTGAGGCAGTAGATACCTCATTTACCTTGATGTGATTATTATACATTGTATGCTTATATCAAAATATCTCATGTATCCCATAAATATATACATACACTTACTATGTGCCCAAAAATGAAAAATAAAAAATAAAGCAATGTTATAGTATAAGCATATTCTTTAAAACATTACATTCCATAGTCAACTATTTTACTTAATCTTCTAAATTGTGATTACAGCAAGTTCTCCTAATTAAAAGTAGAACCACTAAAAATACTTAATATTTTAAAAACAGTAACCTAGTTTAAATCTCAAGGCTATTAATTATAGTTCCAGGAAGAAATTCCTTGACTTTCACTGCTGGAAGAACAGGCAGTCAAGGAATGAAGTTTAATGCTTTGTGGTCTACCTCTGTGATGTGCCTAGTTTCCTGCGCTATTAAAAAGACGAAACCTCGAAATTCTGTTATAGCCTTTTAAATATTTTTACTAATCATGTACAACTCTTCTCACTATGAGGAGGTAGTTATTACATGTCTACCCCATAAAAAGATCCGTGGTTTCTCAATAGCATCTCTCCTATCTTCCAGACAAACACAAGGTCTTATGTGTAGAGCTGATATCAGTATCCTTTTAGGCTTTACTGTTGAAGACTGTGTTTTCCCAAAACAAATGCTCTTCTTCTGAATGCTAAATTACCACAGTTAACCATAATTTCAGGGATTCTGGTAAAATTGAAAAAAAAATCAGAGTAAATAAGGTGCATTAAGAGTAACTAAAAGTACATGAGATGGCTACAAACTCTCCCACCATGGGTTGAGAACAATAAACATGCACCATGGGGCACATCAGTAGGCCTCTGACACAAAGCTTCTGCCAATCATAATTAGTGAGCCTGACAATTTGCTGAAGTTGGACCACTATCTGGACCAATGGAAGTAAAATTTAAAAGACTCACAAAATTGTAGTTACTCAATTTCAAGATCTGATAAACTGGCCAATTTCTTATCATTATTAGAATAAATAGTAGCCAACTACCATTGACTTTAAGCCTGACAATGTTATATGAATACACAAAATTCTTTTAAACATTTCTATTGTAGTTGTAAAATATTGTTTTCTATCAACTCAACTACAATTATGGATTCTTGTCAAACTGACCATATTACTGTCCGATTCTTGGATTCTTCTCTTTTGATTATCATATGTGAGTCAGTCTTAGCCCTGTGTGATTCAGCCCCCTCCTACATATTTTTTATAAATCTTATTGCATTCCCTTCTCTTGTTCAAGCCTGTCACCTGTGGGAGTTTAATAAATGCTAGCTAATTATGATGATGCTCATTTTATTTTCCTCTACCTCCATTTACTCCTCTCATATATTTCTACACAGAGTTAATCAACATTTATTGAGTAGCTACTCTATAAAGGAATAGCCTTCATCAACTCCAGTAGATTTTACTCTAATTTTCTTAACCATATTACAAAGATTATGATTTTGTCTACCTTGTCAAGGATAGTTTTCCATGGAAGAGTGATTTTTAAAAAGTTCTTGCATGAACTATTTTACTATGGTACTGTTTTCTCTATTAGGAGTTTAATCTCTTAGGAATGGAGTTGTGTCTTTGCATGTCTAGTACAGTACTAAACACAGTTTACCCCTCCTAAAGAAATAAAATTAAAAGGTAGCTACTCAGAACATTCGTATAACTGTGTTGCTAAAGTATCTCAAATGAGGAGGAGATATGCTGCACATTCAACAGTGAGGTCTGTAGAAGACATTCAGTCTCATCCACCAAACTTCACTCATATGCATACCTGGCTGTGTTCTAGAGGAATGAGGGGAGGCAACAGCAACCCTAGAGAAGAACAAATTACCATGATTCTTGATTTATTTTTTTACCAAAAGTCTGGTAAAGTTTCATATCATCTATTTATTAGATATGGCCCTTTACCACTTGAAATCCAGGAGCTGAGCCTAGGATCAGGGAAGATGAGAGGTCAACCTTGAATTTATGAATTCATTCTTTAAGTTACCCATGCATCCATTTAACATAAACGTACTGATCTACTACTGATCAGCTGTATTTCTATCAACAAATATTTTTTGAGCACTTACTCTCTGATTGTCTAGGAAGGAACAGGACAAGTAAGGTCCCTGCTCTGACTGGACCTATACACACTGAGAATTTTTTTTTTATTTTTTTATTTTTATTTATTTATTTATTTTTTTTACAGAATGCTTAAGTCCCTTTACTTATAAAAGTAGAGTGGATTCCAGTCTGAAGATAGAAACCTCTGAGTATAATTTTCCTTGATCGTCAGCATATTTAATTTATATTGATCATTCTTATACTTGAAATATATTGTTTATTACTTCCAGTGCTACACATCTTCCCAAGGCTCTATTCCATGTGCATAAATACTTTGTACTTGTATAATTATTTATATTAGTAATTGCTTTCAATTTTATCCAAGAAATACATAAACTTTCTCTAGAAGGTGTAGTACTACAATAGACTCCACAAGAATGGAATCACAATCTATTTAAAAACAGTAAAGAATTAGCACCTAAGAAATCAGTGTTGTGTTTTGCCAATGTTGTGTTTGGATGTCAAGAAATTCATTAAGCAACCATACATTAAAATCATTAGAATGCAGAAGTAAACTGAACTTTTTCCTCTGACATACACATGGTAAAGTTATCATGAGGTTTTATTTTAGAAAGCTGATATGTAAAAAGAAAAGAGATTCTTTGTCAAGTACTAGTACCCATATACAGCTGCAAGAAGTAAACACATACCCCTATTTCAACCCTATTTCATTTTCAGAACTAATATCAAAAGAATAGAGCCACACATTTGTGAATTATTTAGAGTTATCATCAGATCTCCTGGAACTACATGCCAGTAATATGACATTAAAACTTTCTGAGTTATACAGTCAATAAACACATTATGTTAATTAAATTGTCAGCCAGCTTCAAACTTTTTAAAACTTTTCTCCAAAAAATTGGTTTAAGTACTTCTCACCTTGACATGTGTCAGACATTGATACTGTATATAATGCAACATTTTATGTAGTACCAAGCTGGCTTAGGTTTTCTTGAGAAACAATTCAGTTTAACCTAGAGCTCAATTTCACCCCTGCCACAGCTCTCAGGATCATTTTGCTAGGGATAAAGCATTCCAGTCATTGTTCCTAAAGAGCTATCCACTACCAACTAATAACTACCTAAGTTACCAGGTATAATCAGGGTATAATCTCTTTCAGGAGCTCCTGAGGACTATGATGAATTACATACTCAAATATCTGGCACTTCTCCATGTAATTTTGGTAACATTTTAAATCTTGATTGGAAGGGTACACAAAATAGTACATAATAATTTCCCCTTCTGCAGAATTCACAAATTATCATACTTCTAATTACAGAGAGAAGGCAGCCTTCTTGTCAGCGACTTTTACCCTAATTATAAAACTTGATTCTTTCTTCTGGTGAAGCAATTATTAAGTGATTTAATTCTAGTGACAATATAATGTACTTGGCTTTAAGAACTGTTGGCTAAATATATTCTAATTGATTCAAAAGCAACCTGTAACGCAAATTTTGTGTATCAATTATAAAACAATAGAGATACAATATTTTATGCTAATAAATTCAGAGAAGGCAAATTTTTTGGAGTCTTTTAATTTTAGGTTAATATTACAAGTATGTCTGCTAATATTACAAGTATGTCTAGCCTGTGGTGGATAGTCCTGTATCAGTATGTTTTGTGAAAGCTGAAGGAAATCCTTGAGATGACTTAAGGGAAAACCAAGAGAAGACTAAATTGTACTTCAAAATAATTGTAAATGCCCTTTAAACTGGATTCAATATTTTTGTATTCATTATTTTTTATCTTACAAATCATCTATGCAAACTATTCTAATTTTCTATTTTGAGAAATATATTGGACACTTTCATTATGTCAATGTTATGCTTATAGCAAGGTTTGATGAAAGTAACAATCAATTCTCTATCTCCACATTTTATTAATTAAAACACTAAGAAATCATACCTTACAACCAAGTGTTCCAAAAAAAGCTTTATAACAACATTCTAGTTATCTGAACTTTTATAAAACTTTCTGATTGTTATTTAGACACATTAGTGTTTAAAACAATCCTTACCTTGAAGACATAATCTAATATAAAGACAATGACATTCACAAATGGAATCTATGTGAATGATAAATAAGTTAATAATCTAAATCCAATTGTTGAATGTCCACATGAATTTCAAATGGATTGGTGGTTCATTATTTACTTCTCTAGCTTTTATGTGAGGAACAATGGGTGCCTAGCGACTTTTAGAAACCACTTTCAGAGACTTGAATAGTTTGTTAAAAAAATATCTAGACTCACAAACATTTTTATTCTTCATGTTGAACAAAATATCTGATGAAGAAGATATGCATCAATCTTTGGAATTCAGTCATAAAACATTTTGTTTTTCTGGAGTCAAAGTAAATAATTCATCTCCTAAAACCAATAGATTCTCTGAAAACTGAAGTCTTCCAATTAAACATTACTACAATTAGAATATTTTAAAAGATTGACTCTGACTGTTAACACAAAGAAGTTTAGGTTGGCTCCATGTCTTTATATGAAAATTTGAAATAAAAAGCCTGATTATATTTGGGCAAACAAACTTTAAGGGTTTTTATTTAGGCATCTATTATTCTCAAATTTCTTGAATACTATATCCTAAATTGTTGAACTAAATAATCTTTAAATTGAGAAAAAAAAAACTACCTAGTAGGATAAAATTAACTTGGTTTCAAAATCCATATAATTATGTGTCTATCTATTTAAGTTTTGAATTATATTAAATATCAACCAACCCTTTAAAAAGTATTTACTTTTATATAATACCAGCTGGTGTCACATGATGAAAAGAGAATAAAATAATTAGTATGTTCTAGTCTGAGTACTAATTATAGTTCAGTTTACGAAATTGAATAAACAACTGTATTGCAGGTCTACCACATGTCAGGCACTGTCCTGGACATGAAAACATAATGGTGTCTAGACAGACATAGCCCCACCTTCTCTAAGCTTTATGGTTTGTATTTTGTAAAACTTTTTATTGCCTCATTCTTTGAAGTTTTATTTGCATTCTGTTTGTCTCTAAAACTCTCAATTCTCCATTTATTATAGTAAGATTTATAGTACTATCTCATGAGGTTCAATTTTGATTGATTAAATATCACTCCCAGGTGAGCAAAAATGAAAAGGGAGGCAGACAATAGCATGCATAAAAATTCTCTTAGCAGACTTTCTCATAATTTTATGATCTTAAATCCCCAAATGTTCCTTCTTAAAAGTTCATATTTTTCCTGCTTATAAAGATGCAATTATGCTCAATAGTTTTTTGTTATCATTGCTAGTTATATATCACAATGCATGTGAATATATTTATTATTCAAATTCTTACTTTACATTGTACAATAAATGTTATATATCTATATTTGAAGGATATAGTGACTCATCAGATAACTGTCTTTTCATAAATCACATTTTCTATAAAAGGATAAATCACTTACAATTTAAGAAAAGATATCTTGTTTCTGTACTTTGAAGTGTGATTATTCAAATCATTAGGGAAACTGGTAAGCAAAATGAGTAAACTTAATATCGCAACTAATTTTCATCTGTGGTCTCACCTCTGCTAAGATGAAAATGAAAACAAAACAAAGGACCCCCATATACAGCATTACTAAATACCAAAACAAATATTAATTCTATTTCAATACACCCTGTGATTTATTCACTGCTTATTTTGAAATACCTATATTTTTGTGTCCTAGACCACTGCTGTGGTTTAAATCTTAAGGATTAAACAAATCTGTAAAGGGAAATACTTTCATTAGAGAAGCTTACTTATCCTTACTATTGCCACCCTTTCCAAAACACTTGCATTTATAACAAAGCATCATTTTCAGAGCCATTCTATTTTCTAAGAAACTTGAACCAGTATTAAACTCCCTATTTGTTATCTTTATTTTCACCTTTTCACGATTTTGCTAGAAAATTTTATATTAAAAAAAATGTTTGTATACTCACCTTCTTGAAAGAAAGCTAGTTTCATAAGTAGAGTAGATAGTAGAATGGCAGAACTGACGTAATAAAAGTGAAGAATGCACTTCCCTGAGGGAAACTCAGGGGCACATGTAAAGTTTTACTGCACTGTATTTGGCATACTAACAACAGGAATCTCAAATTGCTAAAGCAAAACAAATCAAAACAAAAAACCTCAAACCAACAAACAAAAAGCCCTGACTACAGGAACAGTATGCCAGAAACACAACTTGATTTATGAAACCATAAAGTTTTCCAAAGTATTTTAATATATTTTGATGACATTTAAACAAATGCCAAAACAATACTACAAAAATACTGCTACAAAAATATCATTTAAAAACCAGGATATTTTTATTTTGGGAGTGAGGGGAGGCTTTTCTGGAATATTCTGGAATATTTTAAAATACATTGCCACCATTAAAACACAAATTTTAAATACTCAAACCACTTTAATATACAGATAGTTTCTTTATCTGTAATTATCATGAATACCATATCATAAATATCAATGATAAATATATTAATATGTAATTATCATAAATACTACATTTGTGAAATATTGTCAAAGTATTAGAAACTATGACTTACTTGGAAAGTTTTACAGTATTTATTAAGGCCGTTTAGTTTCTAAAGGAAATTTTGCCAACTAAATTATAAATACATTTGGAATGAGTTAAAAACAGGGTTTTCAAAGTAGACGTGCACAAAATAAAGTATGCAGATTTACTTTAAAGTTGTATTACTTTATGTTGTCATGCAGACACTTTAAAATAATTATATCATTTCCTACTATGTAATTGTATCCTTTTAAATGTACACCGAGCAAATTAGGACTAGTCCAAACAAAGATGATTGAGAGAAAAGTGGTGGACAAGCCCCTAGGCTAAAACAAATATATATTTTTAAAAAATATAGCCCATGTCTAAATTTATTCTCACATGTTTGGCATGAAAACGTAACGTTTGATGTGTAAATGAAGTATTTAATAAGACTAAGACAGACATACTATCTTAAGAAAAATATGTGTGTATGTGTGTTTTAAGTAACTTATTTATACTATGGCCATTTCAGGCTTGAAATATCAAATCAAGAAAAAAGTAAAATAGTAATATTAAAGATTAGAGAGGATAGCTGCTTGAATCCTTCTTTAGCGCTTAAAATTACCTAAAGTTCTCAAAGATTTTTGAAAGAATCAGTTCACACAAAGTTTCTCTTCAGAGTTTTTTCACTTTGGGAACATTCCAGGTTTCAGGAATGCCCCACTCCCAGGGGAACCAAAACATTGTTTCTGAATTGTATCCGCAGCTTTATTTTCCATCCTAATTAGCGGCTATAAATTCTAGTTATATCTTCATCAAAGTTTTAACTTTTTCTACAATAGTCTCAAGTTCTATTTGAAACTAAATGACACTTTTTATTCTACTACCCACAAATGCCCAGGGCAACAAAGAGAGAAACTGTGCTGCTAGCTGTGGAACAAGGACTGGTCAAAAGGGGAGAAAGGAGCCAGAAATAATCACTCTTTATTCTCTGGGATCCTTGAGCGTGTCACTTCCATCATCAACACTGGGAGAATATCCTTTCCTTCTAGGTATTCATACTAGCTTAACTCCCTTAAGGGCTTTGCCCCCCAAAGCAGTTTTTATCAGAATCCAACAACCACAAAACACATACTTTCACAGATAGGGTCCCGACTACAGACACACACACACACACACACACACACACACAAGCTTGACTTTGACTTTACCTGTTTTTATGCTGAGTCTTTAGCAAGTTTCTTCCAAAGGGAGCCATGGTCTGTCGGGCAAGGGAATGAAGAAATTATCTTAAAGCGATCTGGGAGTGGGGGTGGGGGTGTCTGGATTTCCAGGGTGAAGGGAGGCAGGCTGGAAGCTTTCTCTTCTCCTCGGATGTTCCTGGCTTTCAGCTCATTAGTAGCCTGCTGAGAAAGTTGCTGGAAGTTGTGCAACTGCTGCTTAACTTTGAACTGCGGGATTGTTGTGGCTGCTGCACCTTTGGAAACCTGCCCAGCTTCAGCCTCGAAGAAGGCGTTTGAAAGCAGGAAAAGAAAAAAAAGAGAGAGAGAGAGAGGAAGGGAGGAGGACTCGGAGGACTCTATTGTGTTCTGTAGTTATTTGCAGAGTAGCTAAACTTAAAGAACTGCCAACCCCACAGGCATGGTAATACCAATGGAATGGGAATTTCACTCGCCCTGGAAACCCCCCTGCCCCACGCTTTCCGCACCCAACCACACAAGGTGTACTGAACGCACATAAAAGAATTAAAAGTAAATATCTCCCAACTCCTAGTCAGCTCCAGTCTGTGAAACGTCATCTGATAATGGCAAGCATGAGGGAGGGCCGAGAACTCTCTTTGCCAACTCATTCGACCCCCAAATCCTGTCAGGGTGTCAGGGCTTTAAAATATATCAGGGAGAGTGAAGCTGAAACTGGATCAAGGTGGACCCATAGACCACTTAGGATTGTAAATCCCTGAGTTCATGGTCTCCAGAGCTTCTCCCAGGCCCCTCCTCCACACTCTCAAGTTCATCTTGCAAAAGTAGAAGGATCTGAAGGACCACAGGGCTCCAGGGCTCCAGGGCTCCAGGGCTCCAGGGCTGATGCATCAGTTTGGCCTAGGGACCTCTGGAGTTTAGGGTTTCATTTCCAATGCGTTTATGCTGACCCCTACCTATCTTTGAAATTCACTGGGACTTTAGAGCCATGGGACTTTCAGCGGAAAAGCAAACTGCTCCCGCCCCTCAACTAGTAAATTAGACACACCTAGAGGATCTGCTGGAACTCGAAATGTGAAGTGGAAGTAGAAGGGAGGGCGGGCTTCATCTGGTCCCAGGAAAGCTGGAACCCAGGAGCTGGGCACGGGAACGGAGCAAGGAGAGTGCAGGGTGCCTGTGGGCGGCCCAGCGCAGCTCAGACCTGGTACCTGGCACTCACAGGAAAGCGCTGTTCACAGGCAAGGGCCAGGAGATCTTTCTCACCGACGTGTTTTTCTCGGATTTTGCGCCCATTAAGCCACACAGCCAGGCTTCTAATCATGGGCTTCCCAGGCAGATGATGAGGGAGGGAGGGAAAAGAAAGCCAACAAACTTGTGAGTCTGTTCTGAGCCTTGACAAAGGATATGAGTGGCTCACACTTCCTTTGGGAGTTTATCCCCTACCCACAACAACAGCAAACAAAAAAATGATCTCAAAGGTTTCCATGATTCTTATACACACTGATTTATGCAGTGCTCAGATAAATCATGTTTTCCATTATTTATTATGATAATCTTTCTCTATTCGTCTATATTTCATGTTTCTATATGTACATATACATATACATGTATCATATCTATTATTTTATTTACAATATTTTCTTTATAATTTTATATAATAAATTATACATCATATCCATATATACCCCCAAATTATTATGAAGTAAAAAAAATTATAATAGCCAATGCTATAATTTAGTTACCTATTTATATCCCTGGGAGTTAGGATAATTAAAAAAATACATACCCATCTTAGTTTGATGTAGTCAGTGATTCCAGAGAAAATCTTTAAGACACCAAAAATAGTAATGACATACTTTGTTTATATATATATATATATGTATATATGTACACACGTATAAATGTATAAACATCTGTATAAACATCTTCATTTATATAAGCATAAGTATATGTCTATATTTTACATGCTGTGTATACATGTACTGCACATGCAACATAAATTACATAATCTTGGGTGTATTTCTGTTTTAGTTCTTGATTTTGTTTTACCAGCACCTCACAAAAAATGATTTAAACTATTATGGAAGTTTAACTAGTTATTCTAAGTTGTTCAAAACGTAATCCCTTAAAGCTTTACTGTTTACTTATTAATATAATTGCTGCAATCATCCTGCAAATATTTTCACATTTACAAATATATCTGTTTCCTTTATTTTCGGTTCTCCATGCTTATTAATATTATTTATATACATATGTGTATTATATTTTTCAATAAAAGAACTTTAATGGAAAATGAGGAAACAATGCTATGTCTTTACTAGCATAATCTTATGTTGAGTTTCAGATTATCACAAATGAGTTTCATTTAGGTGTTATTAATCCTCACATAAAATATCCTATTAATACTTTTCATGGCAAGCTCTTTGATGTGTAAGAATACACATAAAAGGGTTTGTACAAATTAAATATATACCATTTTTATTTGACAATTTACCTTAATAAAGCTGACCAAAAAAGCACAAAGGGTTAATTCTCTCAGATAGTAGAAGCAGAAAGGAATTTAAAAAACATGAATATAAATGCCTTAATAGAAAAATAAGCAAAACAGTCTTAAAAGAAAGTAACAAAACTGTTTTTTTTTCTTTTCTTTTTTTTTTTTTTTTGAGTTAGAATCTTCCTATGTTGCCCAGGCTAGAGTGCAGTAGCTATTCTCAGGCACAATCATTGCACACTACAGCCTCAGACTCCTGAACTCAGGCAATCCTTTTGTCTCTCCCATCTAAGTAGCTAATAGTATAGGCATGCTCCACCATGCCCAATTAAAACCGTGTTTTAAAAAGTTGACTACCATTTGCAATAATTTGCTGTATATTTTAGAATAATGAATAACTGAAGGAGTACAATTTAAAATGTTTGGAACACAAAGAAATAATGAATGCTTGAATAAATGAAAACCTCACGTACCCTGAGATGATTGTTACTCACTGTATGCTTGCATCAAAATATCTCATGTACCCCATAAATATATACACCATATATTTACTAATGATTGTTTTAAAAGTAACCTTCAGTAGTAGCTAGACACTGTGTATTTAAATTGAAACAAGATTTTATTTCACATCTACCAAATCGACTCCTTCTTAAAATGATGATGCTCACTAGTATCAGTATGATGAACATAGCATACTACTCTGCATAAATAAAAAAATGGCATATCATTTTTGATAAATGAATTTGGCTATATAGAGCAATGATCTTCAAACTACTCAAACTCTCATTCAAGTTTTTCTCATAAAAACTTTTTGCAACAAAATAATAAGTTTCAGAAAAAGTCTTATGTTCATTGATGTTAATTCTGAGAACTAAATAAAATAATGCATACCAATTACTGATATATAGTGTTAGCCTAAGTACTAACACTATTTTTATTGTAGGGTAGAGATGGAAAAATTATCACAAATTTGAAAATGAAATAAATGAATGAATGCATGTTATTTCAAAGATATAATGGAGCATTGTCTAATAGATCCTTTCAAATATTATTCAATTATCTGGAAGAATGCATTTTTGTTTTACTTACTATTTTTTATTAGGCTGAGACTCCATGAGATTGGATGTTAAATTGTTTATTTTTTAAAAAAGAGTAAATTTTGTTGTTTAGAAGCAATATGAATTATTTTATCTAGTAGAAAAGATAACACAAAAGTTGTAGTTTTATTGTCTTATAGAACATCAAACAAGTTTATCTATTTAATTTTCTCTCAGCATTTGGTCTTCGATTCACTCTCTATACATAACAGTCTCTCTTACTCCTTTTTTGGATCAGCTTTATAATTCTGCTGAATTAATTCATTAATGAGTTAAGTCAGTTTTGGTCACTTGCTCACTATATATTTGTATAAAATTCATATTTTGGCTTCCTGAAAATTATACCCTGAAAAACTATGAGAATACATTAGTCCTTTTTCTGAACAAATAGGAAGTCTTTATAGAGGAAAGTTGGCTACTTTCTCTATATAATATCTACTTTTCTTAAAACAAAATGTGTAAAAAGGGTTTTGATGGTAAAAAAATAGAATGCCTTTTCACTCATTTATGATATGAAGCTCAGCCAAAATAGAAAAGACATATTCCCTTACAAATAGATTAACATATGAAAAAATCAACATTGAAGATGATACATTATACTTGATAAAAGAATAAATGTATATTCTCCTCAATTAAATAAAAATTATTTAATCTGTGGTGGACTTGATATCAAAAGCTAAATTATTGTTAAAACTTGCAGTCTGATAGAGACCCAGCCTGTTTCCATTTGAAGTCTTTTATGTTTGTTTGTTTGTTTTGAGACAGTCTCACTCTGTCACAGAAGCTGGAGTACAGTGACACCAATCTTGGCTCACTGTAGCTTCCACCTCAAGGCCTCAGGTGATTGTTCCACCTCAGCCTTCGGAGTACCTGGAACTACAGGCATGCACCACCACACCTGGCTAATTTCTGTATTTTTTGTAGCGATGGAGTTTTGCCATGTTGACCAAGCTGGTCTCAAACTCCTGGGTTCAAGGGATCCATCTGCCTCAGCCTCTCAATGTGCTGGGATAAGAGGTGTGAACCACTGCACCTGGACCATATGAAGAGGTATTGATTTTTTTTCTGACAACTAAATTTCAAAATTATTTGGGCTGATCTAACACATGCACAGAATGGAGCACAAAGTCTTTGCACAGCCTCCTGTTTACATCAATGTCTTGATTTTCTTCTTCCTGCAGTACATTATAAAACTAAAGTTTTAAAAATATAACTCTCATTTTCATCTTAAGTTCTTGTAAGACTCTTTCAGAATTCAGCACAAACTATGTAGGTTATCATTCAAGGCTCTTTATTGCATGAGCTTTTCTGTTTTTTAGCTTTAGTATATACATCTTCACTACAATGGTGGCAGATATGGCAGGAGACTTAAGAGTGTAAGTTTTGGAGCTGCACAAACAAGGATCCATGTCACGGTTCTGTCACTTCCTAGTAGAGACCTTGGGCCTTCTGAGCCTAGTTTTCTGATCTGATAAATGGAGGAAATAATAATGCAACCTTAATTTCTTATTAAATATAAGTCTAAGAAAATTTTTTCTTCTAAAAAACTCTTATAAAGATGTGGTCTATACTTATTGCTAGAAATTTAATTTTTACATTTTAATTTTTAAATTGGCTCACTGATATTATTATAATAGGTATCTTTGGTAAGAGCTGGTTGTCCCCAGGGCCTTCATAGAAAGAACAGCAGAACTGAAATTCTTCTGAATACACGCATACTTGATTGTGAGCAAATTTGTCACCACTTACATGGTAATCTATGAGGAAATAACATATTAGATAGCTTGTTATAATCAATCACTTTATCTAATTTACTCAAAACCCCATTCTCAATCAAGGGAATAATAATAAGACAGAATTTATTTTCTTTGGAAAAGAGAAGAACTCAGAAATAATTTGAGCTGGCCAGGGGTAGGACCATGATTTGAGTGAGAATCTTTGGACAACAAGTTGTGGCAAAAGGGCATTGTGTAAAACGAAGCCATTTACAACAACAAAAAAGGAAAGCCCCCAAAAGTTAGTAAAAATAAATTGTTAAACTGAATACCAGATCTACTACAATTATTATCATTATCTACAAGTCTCTATCTTCAGCAATTCTTTCCTGTCTTAAATTTGCTCATGATAATAGGAAACTGTCTCTAAAATTTGGAATGAATATTTTTCTAACTAAACCTTTTAAATATGGATGGTGGTGTCATGGGTTGTAAATTAACCTCTCTAGGAAGTTTTAAGCATAGAAGAAACAACAACAACAACAAAAAAACAGTTTAGGTAAATCTCAGAAGCAGGGATTCTACTTCAACTCTAGGTTTCTATGGTGTCAATGTCCTTTTGATTCTCCATAAAAGTTTAGAATGGCACTCCTAAGCTTTGTAGGACTTATATTGTCAGGTGGTACACTTAGTCATCCAGCTTCAATAGGCAATTCCATTAAAAATAGCTTTTAATAAATTAAACTTAATATTTGAGTAGCTGACTGATTGAGTGTTTGACCAGTTACCTGTGCTCTAAACAAAAGGCCAAAGTTCTTCACTTAGTAGCTATGATGGTTATTAACTCTAATGAGATAAATCCATATAAGGCTGGCTACTGGTAGAAATTGCTCCACTTCAAAGAAAGTTTTGAAGGCTATGAAACTCAAAATATGCACATAACATAAAATATGTGCATGTAAGTATATAAACACCACCAAATATACATTCACCTTTTATGGTAAATGATATAATATTATGCCATAGTGCTTTACATAAGGCTTTTTTATATTTGGTGTCTTATTTGATCACATTATGCTGAGCAGGAAAGAAAATAGAATCTTAATTTTATGAATAAGAAAAATGAGGTTGATAGCTATGTGATAATTGAATAATTAATCAAAACCAAATCAAGGCCAACCTAAAGTCAAAGAGGATTTAAGAGCTGGTAAGAAACATGGATACCCTCGATTTCAAATCTCTCATTGTATAAATGAAGAATATGAGACATAGAGAAAAACACACTTACTTGCTCAAGGACATACATTCTCATGGAGGAGAACCAAGAATGGACCCTGCTAATGATGGTAATAATTCAGTTGTAGCTTATTGTCAATTGACATATAAAATAGAACAAAGTAAAAATCTAGAGACTAAAACAGACCTTAGAATTTATCCACATAAGATCTCATTTTGCTGCTAAAGGTTCTAGTCCAGAAGGGAATATACTAATTTCCAAACTTCACACAGTAGCACAGTGAGAGCACAACTCTCTCGATGCAGTCTTCTTTTGAATTATATTACTCTTTATGCGTGGTCTATTTGCAAGCATTTAAATCCCTAGGGTTAAAACCTCACTTCTGTTTCATAGTTTATAAAGAAACAAAATCATTTTAGTTCAATGTCAAGAAACATCATCACTGTGATGTTTTGATACACATATGTAATGTGGAAGGATTAAATCAAACTATAATGTCCATCACAGTGCTCACCTATCATTTTTAAGGTGAGACATTTGAAATGTACTCTTATTTTGAAATTATGATTTGTTGATTAAAACTCATATTAATTTTAAAAAAGGAAAGAAATTTCATGAACTCAGGAAGCACTAGTGAAATATTTTTGATAAAGCAAAGTCTTACAGAAAAATGTGGGTGTTATGATTAGAATTTATTCTTCACATTTTAATAAAGACTAATAATTATAAACACCTAGAACTCTTTTTTAACAAATAAGTAATGGACGTAGAAAGAAAAGCTAATATCATATGTACCTAGGCAGGATATTAGACACTACTTTAGGTAGTTTAAGCTGAAAGATGTCTACTGCAAAAGATTGGTAACAAGTGTATTGGAAAGAATGACTAAATAAAAGCAGAATGCTAGAATCCATTAACTTCACAGGGGGAAATTAATATAGATATTATTCAAGTCAGAGCATTTAAAAAATATTACAAAGGACCACCATTTGTTGGTCTAAAACCCTGAGGTTTGCCTCAAATATAATTAACACCAAAAATAATAATATTAAATCTGATTTTCCTCTTTGAAATGCATCAGGTAAGTGGAAATTTGAAGTGGGAATCCATGGGAATCTGAAGAAAATATTAATATTATGAAATGACAAATGCTTATTTTTAACAGTAGTTAAAAATAGTTAAATTTTATTACTAAAATATACAAACAGAATCTTAATTAATGGATTTGCTAATCATTAGGATTTACCATTTATGTTTGGTTCATATTTGACAGACACGTTGGCTTGAAGCTAATTTGTTCTTTGATACTATAAATTTTTATTGAACGTCTAGAGTATCCAAGGCACTAAATTGAAAGCCTGCAATCCAAAAATGAGAAGGCAAAATCCTACAGTTCAAAACTTTGAGTTCAATGAAAAAACAAGTGTAACATAAAGCATTATTCTTTAAATTGAGCTGTTTATACAGTACAGTGGTGATATGGGGAAGGGGAAGAAGCAATTATATTTGTTAAGGAGAGTTGAGGAAACTCGCAATAACTCTAAGGAGTAGGTGTTATTGTTGCCATTTTATAAATGTTGAC
>CAUYLG010064205.1:0-13876 GCA_963573385.1 Cacajao melanocephalus | reverse complement strand
CTCTCTAGCGAGGGCTTCAGTTTGAGTTCTATGGAGATGGGGCCTGCCAGGCCTTATGGTCTGTTTCCCGGCTTTCAACTCTGCCTCCCTCTGTGGGATGGTCTGTCCCACTGGCCTTAGTTCAGACTTCCGCCCAGGTCCATGTGACTACTTGACACTCCCAGCAGGAGCTGCTTCTCAGATTTGCATCAACAACCCATGGCACCCCACAGTCTGGCAGGGCTCTCATAGACCGTGGGTTATAGGAGGGATGAGGCAAGCACAGGTTCCAAATTGGAGCACTGAGGGGGTGAAGTCTTCTGACCTTCCGAGCCAGCTGCATGTTTCAGGTGGGGACATGCCCCCCATCTTGATTTGCCCCCCTGGGCGGCTCTCACCCTGTGGCTTCTTCCCTGGGCTATTTTCAGTGTCCTATCAGTCCCACTGAAATGAACCCAGCACCTCATTTGGAATCCTGAAGTCCTCTAGCCCTCTGCATCTCATTTGCTGGGAGCTGCATTCCAGTGTTGCCTTCTTACGGCCATCTTCTGCATACCCCTTTGAGTCAGTTTTTTAAGATGAGCTCTTTTCATAGATTTGGGTTTTTATTTTCAGTTTTCTTGGATTGTCACATTAAATATTAGTTCCATTCCATTCCTTTGTTTTCTTCTTTAGGGCCTTCAATTATACATATGTTGTTTCTTTTTGCCTGTGTTCTATTTCAGCCATTTTCTACCTGACTCTTTTTACTTTTTTCCTCATATCATTTTTATTCTCTTGGTTGATTTCCTGCATTTTTTCTTTTCTTTGTTTTCTTTTTTTTTTTTCGAGACAGAGTCTTGCACTGTTGCCCAGTCTGGAGTGCAGTGGTTCGCTCTCAGCTCACTGCAACCTCTGCCTCCCAGATTCAAGGGATTCTCATGCCTGAGCCTCCTGAGTAGCTGGGATCACATGGGCCACCATACCCAGCTAATTTTCATATTCATTTTTTTAATACGCCTTATTAAACTTTCATTTTACCTATTCTCCCTTGGACACATTGCAATATAGTCATTTATTAGATTTTTTTTCCATACTGAGTTTAATCAATTATTATCTTTGTTTTTTTATTTTTTTTCCATTTTTGAATTTTTAATTCATGATTTTTTTTATATCCCCATATGGTAGTTTGAGATTTAATTTAGTTTGGAGTCTTGTGATATAATTTTCTTATGCTTTGTGTAGTTTTTTAAAATCATTTTGGGCTTTTTTTTTTTTTTTGTATTTGTTTCTAGGAACAGGGTTCAAGAGTAAGGTATTTTTATTCTGTTTTCTATTTTTCTCCCATACTAGCTTTTTATAGATTTGTTCTATTTTGTCACTTTATTTCATAACATTACGTGATTCTTTATTCTAACATATTCTTGGTTAAGGCAGTGTTAGCAAAAGGACCAGTGATGAACTTACCATATTGTGGATATAGAATTTAAAAACAAAGGTGAAGACAAAAGAATAATAATATAGAAATGGTCCATGTTCTGATGAAGTAGAAGTAAAACAAAATGTGGAGGAGAAGGCAGGGAAAGAGGAGTGTCAAATAAAGTCTTTGATGTTCAGTTCGTAGGTGGGAGGTAAAGAATACTAGTTTGAAGAAAGAGATTATAGGATTCCTTGTTTAAGGGTGGTCTGATTTGACAGTGGTACAAGGTACAGTCTCTTTAATAAGTAACTTTTTTCATGTGATTGGAACATTTTCCTATTTTTGTTTGTTTGGACAGGAAACTAAATTTCTTCCTTTTACTACTACTTTTCCTTTTCACCATCCAGTCTCCAAAGAGTGCCTCTCCCTTTCTTACCATCTTCTGCCCCAGAATCAATACCTTTCAGAGCCTTGAAGGCCCACTCTTAAGTCCTTTTCTTGTAATCAGTGCTCTGACCTACTAGGACACTCTTCAGTATTTTCACACTTAAACTGAACTTCCTAGTGTTAATTTTAGATTAATCTTAGGTTTCCCCTCTTCTCTCTTCAATACAGTTTTTCCTGACGTAGATTGAAGTGTGAGAGACAGAACCCTCTGTTTTAGTGTTCATTTTAATACTTATGAGTAATTTCAAATTTGGGCATTCTCTGACTTCTATTTATATGGAGGGTTTGAGACTTTATATCATTTTATTTGTACTTCATGTTTTATAATATTTTTAGAGGATATGTATGGAGATTCAGATTTAGACATTCATCATTATCCTCAACTTTATTTTAGTTTAGGGATTATCTAGCTATAAATCAGTCTTTAAAGTAAGTGGGAACAAAACCCTACTCATGAATCATTCAAGGGTTAAGCCTGAAATTTTTATTGGTTCAGATATTAAGTATATTTTTTGGTAGTGGTTTAGAAATTTTACTGAAGTTTATTAAATTCAATTTTAGAATACATATTTAAAATAATATAATTTTTCTAAATGTTGTAAATAAATTCCAAAAGTGTTTACAGCTAATATAAAATGGGTATAACAAAAATATTTCCCTTTTTTGCCTTCATTAACTAAAGAATATTTTATTTGGTTGTGAGATATTGTTTCAGAACTGTTAGAGGCCCTGGATAATTGTATAAAGACTCCAAATTACACAAATGATATGCTTAGGATATAAATTATGTTCATACTGTGAATTTTCTAAGCAAATAATGGGAAACTTAAAAAATTAATCACCATATTCCTGAGACCTTGATTTTATTTTTAATGAAAAGGATATCCTGCTCACACTTATACTTTTTTTTATATGTAATTTTGGTATATGTATTCTGAAGTGGTATAGAACATGTTTCTTTTGCATGTCCAATAGACTCTGGAAAATATTTTAAAATATTAAGAAGCATGTATAAAATTTTGTTTTGCTGAAAAGAAAATGATACTCGCTACTACTTTGCTCCCTCAGGCTGCTTTGACTCTTCCACGAAGACCTTTCCTTCACTGTTCTTCTGTGATTCCTGTCGTGGTTCTGGCCCTGAAATTTACTATGCACCTTTTCAAGCTCAAAGACTCATGGTGCTTTCTTCCCTGGATGTTATTTATATCCTGGACTTCACACCATATCCGAGATGGGATTCGTCATGGTTTGTGGATATGCCCACTTGGAAAAACTTCTCCTTTGCCATTCTGGCTTTATGTAATAATCACATCATCTTTACCTCACATCTGTTCGTTTGTTATGTATTTAACGGGAACCAGACAAATGATGTCTTCAAAACATGGAATTCGTATTGATGTCTGAGGTAGTAACCACACGGCAGTCTTAGAGAGCAAATGGCTCAGATGATGATAATTAAGAGTAGCCACCATTAAAGTTAATTTTTAAAAACACAGTTAGGTGTTTATATTATTTAATTATTATAATTCTGCCCTTGCTCAGGAAGCATGTACAACTTTTAAAAAACTATACTTGTTATTATTCGATTTCTCTCTTCTATGACAACTCTAGTGCAATATTAGAGTTTCATTTATTCCATGATATATTTTTATTGTTTTTTTTTCTGTTTATCTGGCGTCGCTAGTAGTTCTGTTAGATTAACATCCTGTTTATTTTCTGGAAATATACCTGAAATTTGTCCATTTCTTAATTAAAAACAGCTCATATTTTAGGATAACTAATTTGTAAAGTGTTAACATTGTATTGGATCCACATTTTTTTGAGATATTGAAATAGTGAAATTGCCAAATAAATGATATGAATCATTTAATATACAAATGTATAGTTAATGCTAATGTATTTATTTTCATAAATGTTGATCCTGACTGAAATTTAATTTGCAGAATGCTTTATGAGTTATGATTACTGGCAGAATCGTCTTCAGAGCACTTGTGACACATCATTATAATATCCAGTAACTAACACTAGATCTAGCTTATTTCAGAAATTAATTTAGGAAATAATTATTAAAACAAATTGGCTATAGTAACACTTTACTGAAGTAGTATTTTTTTAGTATCTCTAGCCTAGAATCTCATGTGTTAGTGTTTTAACTGTTTCGAAAAACAAAACTAAATTTAATGTTTGTTAATAAATAACATTAATAAAGTATTGATACTTGGATCACAACCATAACATTTTAATTCACGCAAAAAAAATAATGACCAGTAATGTCATTTCAAATGTAAATTCCTGAATGTACCATCAAAATTGTTTTAGTTGCTATCAGTTTGTTTATATACTATTTTAAAACATTTTATTAGTTAAATATTTTTTTAATCATTCTGATACTGAAAGACAGGATATATTTTTTTCAAAATAAAGTTTTAGGAAATTTGCTTTTTCCTTTGTTCTTTCAGGTTGATCTTCTATTAAAATGATTCCTCTTTAGTAAAGAAGGAAAATTTAGTTGCTATACATCTTATATTTGCACAGTTTCATGTTACTTTGATATTAAAGTCAGTGACCTACAGGTACCTGCTTTTCTTTTGGCATATGTGCCATCTGTTGTCTTCAGATTTTCTTACAGTTTTGTGATTTATAATGTTAGTGATTGTTGTGCCTTATTCTCTGAGGAAGGGTGGAGGGTTCATAAAGCAATGCCTTATCCACAGCAGATTTTCTTGTATATTAAACAGAGTTCTGTAAATTATTATGAAGCTTCAAGCTCTTTAGGGGAGTTTTTTTCTTGTTAACAAATTAGTTGCAATCTATTCTATTTTGCAATTGATTAGATATTACAGTCTACTTATTATTTTTCAAGAGTAATTATTGTATGAGTTTGGTTGGCATAATGGTAAATATTATATAGGGGGATAAATTTGATTAGAGATTTTTTTAAGCATCCGGCTTCAGAAATCCATGGAAATAAAGTCTGTATCTTGTGTAACAATTCCTGACTAAACTGCAAAACCTTTTCTACTTTTTCTTTCTTCATATTAAACAAATAAATATCATTAAAATATCGAGCGTTATTTAAGAATGCTACATAGCGACCAGATGCGGTGGCTCACACCTGTAATCCCAGCACTTTGGGAGGCCAAGGCAGGTTGGTAACTTGAGGTCAGGAGTTCGACACTAGCCTGTCCAACATGGTGAAACCCTGTCTCTACTAAAAATACAAAAATTAGCCAGGTGTGGTGGCACACACCTGTAGTCCCAGCTACTCGGGAGGCTGAGACAGAGACTGGCTTGAATCTGGGAGGCAGAGGTTGCAGTGAGCTGAGATGCGGCCACTGCACTCCAGCCTGAATGACAGAGGGAAACTGTCTTTAAAAATAAAAATAAAGAATAAAACAAATAAGAATGCGACATAGGCATTTTTGGGGTTGTCAAAACTTTCCTTTATTAGAATGGGAATTCATTTTGACCATGACTCTTTGCTTAAACAGTACTGCCCTTTTTACATGTGGGTTCATCTTAGTTCCTACCTCTACCATCAGAAATCTTCATTGTCCTCTAAATAAGCAGTCCCCAGCCTTTTGGCACCAGGGACTGGAAGGACCAGTTTTGTGGAAGACAATTTTTCCACAGATGGCAAGGGAGCAGTGTGGGTGCTGATGGTTTCAGGAGAAACTATTCCATTTCAGATAATCAGACATTAGATTCTCATAAGGAATCTGCAACCTAGATCCCTGCATGCGCAGTTCACAGTAGGGTTCCTGCTCCTATGAGACCCTAATGCTGGAGCTGATCTGACAGGAGACGGAGCTGAGGTGATAATGCTCGCTCACCGACCTGCTCTGTGGCCCACCTCCTGCTCTGTGGCCCAGTTCCTAACAGGCCATGGACTAGTACCGGTCCACAGCCTGGGAGTTGCAGACCCCTGCTCTAAATGGACCCCAAAAGTTGTGATTGTAATCTCTGGAAAACCAGCAACCACCTCCCCATGCCAGCACTTTGTTCTTGCTGGTAGTGAAAGAATTTGTGTCAATACAACATTGTGTTTGAAAGTTAGATTGTACCTTATTTGCACGTGTGCATTTTTCTCAATCCTCCAGACTAACTGCCTTCACTTATTGTTTGTCTCTTTGCTGTTTCACTGATCCAGCCTCCCAGTCTACCATTCTCTTTTCTTGAGTTGTGTTATTCATGTTGGCTTCTGGACAACTTCCACCACTGGACTACGTTCTACTCATCCCCAAGCCCAGCTTTCTTTAATGGCAGGCTTAAGAACCCCTGTTGTGAATGGGTAAAAACTCCCCTTTAAATTTTATATACTTTATTTTATATTTATTTTACTTTACTTTTTCTTTGTTTGAGATGGAGTCTTGCTCTGTCACCCAGGCTGGAGTGCAGTGGCATGATCTTGGCTCACTGCAACCTCTGCCTCCCACATTCAAGCGATTCTCCTGCCTCAGGCTCTTGAGTAGCTGGGATTACAGGAGCCCGCCACCACACCCAGCGATAATTTTGTATTTTTAGTAGAGACAGGTTTCACTATGTTAGCCAGGCTGGTCTTGAAGTCCGGACCTCAAGTGATTCGCCCATCTCGGCCTCCCAAAGTGCTGGGATTACAGGCGTGAGCCACTGTGCCCAGCCAAAACTCCCCTTTTTATCCTCACCTCTTTAACTTGGCCCTTTCTACTCTGAGGCAGCAACCCTTCCACTCTGACCCTTAGGCAGACACCCTTGGCTCCTGTTTATTGCGGCTGGTGGAGTGATGACTTAGTTTGGCCCATTTAACCAACTGGTCTTTGCTCACCACTGTCAGAGTTCTCCATTTTTTTCAGTTGATAGTTCATTATGTTACTCACTCCAAATCTTCCTCACCTTCTAAGACTCACTTTCCCCTTCTTTGATGATATAAGCAAAAAGGATCCCCTTTTTTCTTTTATTCCAATCCTTGCCTTTCTCTTTCTCAGTTATAGATGACCTGCCTGAAACCTGGATTTGTGCATTCCCCAATCTATGCCACTACTCTCATTGCCACATCACATCAGCCACTTAACAGTACAGTGGGCCCCTGTACCTCCTTCTTAGATGATACTGTCACCTCTGAGATATTAAGCTTTGTTTCCTTTCTCTAGACCAGTGGTTCTCATACTCTCCCATACATCAGAATCACATTTAGGGCTTGTTAAAACATGGACTGCTTCGGACCCATCCTGAGTTCTGATTTGGTAGGTTCTGATCACTTACATTTCTAACACATTTCCAATTGATGTTGATGCCGCTGTTCAGGAATGATATTTTGAAGACCACTACTCTAGATCCATCATACTTCTTTAATTTCATTTTCCTCGTCTCTCTTCTTTTAATTGAGCCAGCTGCTCTACCTTATCAATATCTTCAATTTTTCTTCAATGTCCCTCATCACCAAGTCCATCAGCCCTCTGCTGGGTACATTTAACTCTTCCCAGGCCCTATCTGTACAGTGTTATAAGTTCAGTCACCCATCAGTACAACATACAGTGCAGTGTAAATTACTGTACATTTCCTCATGTACCATACAATTAGTCAATCCAGAATAATCCATGTAGTCGGCTTTTCCCATTTCTACTTTAGGCCACATGTCTTTGAAGTAGTTATGGAAACATGCTGACTTGGCTTACTACAACTCATGCAATCTAACTTCAGCCATGTACTTGATAATGTGTTGCTCACTACTAAACATTGTAGTGTAATATTGTAACATGGAATATCTGCTACACCACAGCTTTCTGATAGTGGCGTAGACTTGGGTGGGTGCTTAAGCATAACTGATCATACTGACCACATGACCCCACTCTATTCTCTCCCCTCCCCCACACTGACATACCATAGGAGTGTGCCCTTGACGCAAGTGTTGCCAACTGACAGCAGGTTAGAGTCTTCGGAGATGGCCTGATAAAGAAATTTTGACCAACTCCTTAGAGAAGAGAAAGCACCTTAGAACCTTAGAGAGGAGAAAGCAGACAGCACAAGCCACAAAATATGCAAAACTGGTAAAGGTTTGTACATATACATATATATGTGTGTGTGTGTGTGTGTGTGTGTATATATATATATATATATATGTATATATATTTTTTTTAAGACAAGGTCTTGCTCTGTCACCCAGGCTGGAATGCAATGGCACGACTGCAGCTCACTGCAATCTTGACCTCCCAGATTCAAGCAATCCTTCCACCTCAGCCTCCCAAGTAACTGGGACTGCAGGTGCAGTATCATGCCCAGCTAATTTTTAAATGTTTTTTTGGTAGATGCAGGGTCTCACTATGTTGCCCAGGCTGGTCTCAAATTTCTGGCCTCAAGTGATCTTTTTGCCTTGGCCTCCCAAAGTGTTGGTGTGAGCCATTGCACCTGGCTTATGTTTTCAACTTATATGGAAGCCGAGGGTGTTTTTCAATCCATTCCATGAACTTTTATTGAAGGATATATTTTTTTTTACTGAGAGGTTCAGTTGATAGACTCCATTTCCCAGAGTTACAGAATGATGAATGAGGTCATTCAATCCCATGCTCTGCCTTCTAATTGGATGAGCCCAGTGATTGTCAAGCCTACTTTTACAGCTTCAAAGTCTCTCTGCTTTTTATATCCTGCTCCAAAGAAAACAAGGGTTTTTGTTTTTTCCACATTATCTGTATGCATAGTCTGAACATACAGTCTGATTTGTGGTATAACAGAGCTATAAGGCTCATTGGCACCTTGCACAATTTTACGGCAACAATGCAAACATCAGGATGATGGAGTAGGTAACATACTCAAACCTCTGAGTGTGGAATTCTGTAGAATCTGCCATGGCCTCCTGAGCATGGATAATGACATATATTGTGTTGTATTTAAAATTCTCCCTGAAAATCAAACTTAGCCACCTAGTAATCCATTTCATATACCAGATTATGAAACAGTAAAATACAAATATGATGAGTCTACATGTCTGCCCCACAAATTAGAAACCAGGAAAGTCTTCTGATTTATGGGTCATAGAAGTTACTCTCACTACTTGATGGCTGGTGTGGGTGCCATGCTGAGGAGTTTAGCTACCATGAGCAAGCACTTTTGACAATTGTACTGGTTTCTTCCCTGCCGTATATGGCTGGATCTCAGTGGAAATGTATGGGACTGAAAGCAGTTATGCATCATTTAGCAAGCAGTGTTTACTGTTTTATATATTTCGTGCCCTCTTTCAAATGTCATCACACATGCATGTAGGGGAGATAAAGAATTTAATGGGAGTTCACCAGTGTGCCAGAGCATCCTGCCAAATATCTGTCATGTTAGGTGGTCCGTGATGCACTAACTACCAAATATAATATATATATGACCAAATAATAATGTGTCTGAGCTGGGTGCAGTAGCTCATGCCTGTAATCCCAGCACTTTGGGAAGCCAAGGTGGGCAGATCACTTGACATCAGGAGTTTGAGACCAGCCTGACCGACATGGTGAAACCCATCTCTACTAAAAATACAAAAATTACCTGGGCATGGTAGCAGGCACCTGTAATCCCAGCTACTTAGGAGGCTGAGGCATGAGAATTGCTTGAACCTGGGAGGCAGAGGTTGCAGTGAGCCAAGACTATGCCATTGCACTCCAGGCTGAGCGACAAGAGCAAGACTCCATCTCAAAATGATAATAATAATAATAATAATAATGTGTCTGTCAAAAGTTTTCTATTTGTTTTCCTATGGCTTTCCCTCTGGGCCCAAATCATGACCTTAAAAAAATAAAATGTTGATCTAAATTTTATTCACAAAGTTCTAAAGCTAGAGCCCTTAAGGAATATCTTATTTAGTAATTTCTTCTATGTGACTCTTTGTGTCTGTTTCATGTGATGAAAAGGCACTTAATTCTAATGGAATTGGCAGATGTGGTAAGAGGTTGATTTTCATCTAGTTTTGTTATGAATTTATAGATATTTTGTGTTTGGGATACTTTTAACTTCTCAGTTACATCAAGAAATGCTTATTCCTGGTCGGGCACGGTAGCTCATGCCTGTAATCCCAACACTTTGGGAGGCCAAGGCGGGCAAATCACCTGAGGTCAGGAGTTCAAGACTAGCCTGGCCAACATAGTGAAACTGTCTCTACTAAAAATACACACACACAAAAAAAAAACAGTTGAGTGTGGTGGCGGGCACCTGTAATCCCAGCTACTTGGGAGGCTGAGGCAGGAGAATCACTTGAACTTAGGAGGCAGAGGTTGCAGTGAGCCAAGGTCACACCATTGCACTCCAGTCTGGGCAACAAGAGTGAAACTCCGTCTCAAAAAATAAATGCTTATTTCTGATTATTGCAAATTATTACAAGTATTGTAAGTATTATGTTATAGAAACAATCTATTAAAATGTAAATCCCAAGATATTTAATATAACTAAAATGCAAAATAAAACATCAAAGAGCGTTTTTTAAAATTCTCAGTTTGATACATTTTTAGAAGATTGATAATAGTTTTGGCAAGAGGTGTAAGGAAATGAGCAGTGTTGGTGAAACAATAAAGTTATACTTTCTTACTAGAGAGAAATGTGGTAAGATGTTTTGAAAGTACAAGCCATTTCACTCAGAAATTTTATTTTAGGAATTTATTCTAAGAAACAAACAGGTAAGTTTACCAAGGAGTGGGATTTCTGTTGGTTGCTTCAGATGGCAAAAATAAAACAAGACAAAATTGGAAATTGCCTGAAAGTCTGACTACAGGATTAGTAACAAACAATGAAATACTAATGGCTAAATCATTTAAATGGATGAAGTAGATATATGTAATGATACGCAAAAAGGTCTGTATGAAATATTTTAAAAATAAAAGCCAGTAATAGAACAAGATGATTCCATTTTTGTAAAATAGTCATATACATGTGTATAGTGTAGAAAACAGTTCTGAAACCTAGCTACCAGGCGATTCACAATGGTTCACAACTCTCAGGAGCTGGAGAGTGGGTCATGAGGAACTTCTGCCTTTACTTTATATATTGTCATGTTTTACAATAAGCGTGTATACTTTTATATGACACAGAGGTATCTCCATTTCCTATCACAAATCCAATTCTCAGTCTACAGAGCAAGTCTGGCCTGACACCAGCGCCTGACCCTCCCTGCAACACACCTCATACACCTCATACTGGTACTGATTGTCCTGCTGGGTCAGTGAGCTGTTGATAAGCTACTCTGTTTCCACATTGGATTCAGCACCTCATTTAAGCCCACACAGCTGTCCTTATTATGTAATTTGTTATTTCATCAGACTCCAGCTACATACCAAGATCTATGCCAAGCCAGAAGATTCAGAGCCGTTTTGTTCTGAGAAACTCATGTTAATAATCAGTCTCCACAATTACTTTTCACTTTGCATAAATCAAGACTCTGCCACCTGCATCTCCTTGGCATTTCTTTACTCGCCAGAAGTAACAACAATAATGAAAGGGTGTATGAAGCATTTTACCATTTCTTCTGACTTTACAAGGAGTTAGTTTGACTTACATATCCAGTATTGCTAATTAATGTTGTTGCTTCAGGGTCTGGGCAGCATTCCAATTCCACCAGCCCCATAATTCCCTGAACAGGAGGGGAATGTCAACTTAGAGTTCTGCACATATCATGATCTTCCTTAGACCACTGTATGAGCTTTCAGAGAAGGTACCCATCTGAATTCACACCTCCTTATTCATTTGGTATTAATTGGACTTAATTTGAGCACTGCCCAAGTTTCCAGGTCAGTGACATTGACAGCATGCTCATAAAGTGGAAGTCAGAGAGAAAATTTTCCCTAAATATCTGGGTGATAATAAAATCTAAAATGTGGGACAGTGGTTACATGACAGGCACATGTAACACATCTTAATGACAGTAGTAAAGTGTTCCTGAGAGTACTATTAGGAACACATTGTATGCTGCAGAGGCACTGTTTCTCTTAGAAAGCCATGTGTAAATACCACAGTTCCCTCTTCCTGGAGGTCCATAGCTGATTGCCCAATGTCTGACAATAGTCTCTCAGTGTTAGGCCTGGTTCCCTGGCCAGCAGAGACTCTGGTGTTTCTCTAGATTCTAAAGTGATTGACATAGGTTGCTCTTGTGCAATCTGGCCTCCAGAGAAGATGGCTTG
Source organism: Cacajao melanocephalus (assembly GCA_963573385.1). Classification (NCBI taxonomy): domain Eukaryota; kingdom Metazoa; phylum Chordata; class Mammalia; order Primates; family Pitheciidae; genus Cacajao; species Cacajao melanocephalus. The sequence goes on along the minus strand of CAUYLG010064205.1, from coordinate 1,930 downwards.
GGCCCCAAGCCAATCCTGGATCGGGCTCTCTCCCATTCCTAGGGTGTGACATCTAAAACAAACCGCTCTGCAAGCCTTCTCCTTCCTTTTCCACATACCAATCCAGGTGAGATCAGATGAAAATCAACCTCAAGGGATCTTGGAAAACTACTACAAAAGGGTGGGGAGGAAGTATGAAAGCGGGGCAATTCTGCCTACTTGGCCTGCTTAGGGGTTATAGCATATGGGTTTGTGTCTGTGTGTCCAGTATTACTTTTCTTTTGCTACTGTAATAAATGACCACAGACTTAGTGTCTTAAAATAATGCACATTTATTATCTTCTAGTTCTGTGTGTCAGAAATCCCACACAGGTCTTACTGGGCTAAAATCAAGGCCTCAGCAGGAAGGTGTTCCAATGAGAGGCTCTAGGGAAGCATCTGCTCCCTTTCCTCTTTCAGCTTCTAGATACTACTTGTGCTATAGACTGAATGTATCCCTGCAAAATGCATACAATCCGCCCGTGATGGCATTTGTAGGTGGTGCCATTGATAGGTGATCAGATTATGAATGAATTAGTACTCGTAAAAGAGACTCCAAAGAGCTCTCTTGCCTCTTTTACCCTGGGAGGTCATAGTGAGAATTTGGTGTGTGCAACTCAGAAAAGAACATTCACCAGAAACTCGACCTTGAGAATTATGAGAAATAAATTTTTGTTGTTTATAAGCCACCTGGTCTATGGTACTTTGTTATGGCAGCCCAAACTGACTAAAACAGTCTGCAGGCCTTGGCTTGTGGCCCCTCTATTCTGTCTTCAAAGCCAGCAATGGCAGGTCAATCCCTTTTCATATCACTTCTCCCCGATCCTCCTTCTATAGTCACACCTCCCTCTGACCAGAGCCAGGAAAGGTTCTCTGATTTAAGAACCCATGCGATTAGACTGGGCCCACCTGAATAATCTATGATCATCTCCTCATCTGAAGGTTCTAATCATGTCTGCAAAGCCTCTTTCACCAGGTTCAGGGGACTGGGATGAATCTTTGGAGGCCATTACTATATTCTCCCTGCTATGATAGCATCAGTATTTTCAGTTATTGTAGTTTGTTAGTGGTTTTGTTTGTTTAATACAAGCTAGTGGCCACCTCCTATACTCCTGAAACCACTTTCTAAAGTCACTGTGCCCTGGACATCTCTATGGCCCTGGTGTCTTTGGACAAGTCACTCACCCTTTCTGAACCAACAAGGGATAGGCCAGATCCTTCTCAATGCTCCTTTCCTGCTCTATTTTTCTATAATCTCCAGCTCTTTGTGCAAGTAATGATGGGGCTCCTCAAATTCTGGGAAAACGGCCTCCAACTTGCCATGTCAGTTAAGTTTATTCTTTTTCTCCCTCAATAGCAACACTTTGGCTTGTATTTTTCCTTTGTTTTCTCCATATAGAACTACTGCATCTTTAGAAAAGCCCTTTCTGTATTCTCCATGAAAAAAATATTTAAATTCATAAAAGTCTTATCAGGGCCAGGCGTGGTGGCTCACACCTGTAATCCCAGCACTTTGGGAGGCCAAAGTGGGCAGATCACTTGAGGTCAGGAGCTCGAGACCAGCATGGCCAACATGGTGAAACCCCATCTCTACTAAAAATGCAAAAATTAGCTGGGTGTGGTGGCACATGCCTGTAATCCCTGCTACTTTGGAGACTGAGGCAGGAGAATCACTTGAACCTGGGAGGTGGAGGTTGCAGTGAGCCAAAATTGTGCCACTGCACTTCATCCTGGGTAACAGAGCAAGACTTGGTCTCTCTCTCTCTCTCTCTATATATATATAAAATAAAATTTGTAAAATAGTATTTATTGTGGCTAGTATTGTCAAAGATGAGTATTTTTCTGTCTCTGGTAACTTGGCCAGGAATTCGTTGGAAAGCTGGCTTTACATTTGATTGTATTTAGTGCTTGA
>CAUYLG010064202.1:0-27870 GCA_963573385.1 Cacajao melanocephalus | reverse complement strand
GTTTTTAATACCCATTTCTAGACTGCATTCTAGCCTGGGCAATAGAACAAGAATCCCGTTCTCTCTCCCTCTTTCTCTTCCTCTTTCTTTCTCTCTTACATTCTTTGTTTTTTTTTTTCTTTCTTTCACTCTTTCTTTCTTTTTTTTTCTTTCAAAAAAAAAAAGAAAATAATATGATCTTATTATGTCAAATAATTATTAGACCCAAATTTCCTACTAAAATTATAGCTTGATAATGTAACAGATTTCTAAGGCATTAAAGCCTCAAAGCTCATTAATAAGTTACCTAAAACTAAGCTACTATAAGTTTATAAATAACCTGCCACATAGAAGAATTAACAGAAAGCTTCAAAATCACTGTTTATTAATTTTATGTTAGCTAACAAGTTTATCAGCTGAGATGATTAAACGGCAATTTAAAACTTAAACTCTGTTATACTGACGTGATGTAGTTAGCCTTGTCATAAGGCACACCTATGAGCCTCAGAGTATTGAAATTTATTCACAAGGCTGACACTTACATGCCTTTGGAATTAAAATTCCTCTCAGTACTCTTAATTCATCTTTTTTTAACATAGTAAAAAAATATGCTTTCTAAATTGAAAGTATCCTGGTTTGAGAGAAGTTTAGCTATTCCATTCATTCTTCCAGGATTTTCTTTTAGAAATCCAATTTAAACCAATGTTTCAGATGACTAATTTCTTAAGCTTGTTATCTCCAATATTTGAACTAATTGGCAGTTATTAACCGTATAACACATAACATTTTGCCACCTAATATCACTAACAAAATATTGTTAAAATATGGCCCAGTGTGTCACTCATGCGTGTAATCACAGCACTTTGGGAGCCTGAGTCAGGTGGATCACCAGAGGTCAGGAATTCAAGGCCAACGTGGCCAACATGGTGAAACCCTGTCTCTACAAAAAAAATATTCAAAAACTAGCCGGGCATGGTAGCACGCACCTATAGTCCCAGAAACTAGGGAGGCTGAGGCAGGAGAATCACTGGAACCTGGGAGGTGGAGGTTACAAGGAGCTGAGACTGTGCCCCTGCACCTCAGGCTGAACTACAGAGTGAGACTCAGTCTCAAATTTAAAATAAATATACATATATATATATATATATATATATATATATATATACACACACACAAAATATAGTTTTATCGAAATCGATTTTCTCCCTTTTTGGGAAGTGGTGGGGATTTATTTTCATATCAGAATTTCTTAGAGACCTGAAAATATAAGTTATCTATTTTCAAAGTGTCCTATTTTATAACTGCATTCCATTTTTTTAAAATGTGTGCATATTTACAGGGTACACAAAATATTATGTTACATGCATATAATGTGTAGTAATAAAGTCCAGGTATTTAGGGTGTCCATCACCGAAGTACAAGACATTTTTAAATATAGTCATCCTATCAAACATTGAATTTATTCCTGATATGGTTTGGCTGTGTATTTAAATTTTATTTTTAATTCCCACGTGTTGTAGGAGGGACTCAGTGGGAGGTAATTGAATCATGGGGGCATGTCTTTCCTGTTCTTGTGATAATGAGTAAGTCTCACAGATCCATTCCCCTACCTTCTGCCAAGATTGTGAGGTCTCCCCAGCCACATGGAACTGTAAGTCTATTAAGCCTCTCTTTCTTTTGCAAATTATCCAGTTTCGGTATCTCTTTATCAGCAGCATGAGAACAGACAAATATAATTCCTTCTATATTACTGTATGTTTGTACCCATTTGCCATTTCTTTTTATCCTCCCCCCTCCCTACTCCCTCTTACCAATGTATAATTTCTGTTTTTTACTCTCTACCTCCACGTGTTCAAATTTTTTAGCTCCCTCATATAAATGAGAACATGTAATATTTGTCTTTTTGTGACTGGTTTATTTCACTTAAAAGAATGACCTCCAGTTTCATCCATGTTGCCCACAAAGGACATGATTCCATTTTTGTATGGCTGAATAGTATTTCATTGTGTGTACACATCACATTTTCTTTTTCCATTAATTTTGTTGATGGATGCTTAGGTGGATTCCATAGCTTTTATGTTGTGAATAGTGTCATAATAAATGTGTGAGGTGAGTCCAATTATTTCTTTGATATACTAATTTATTTTTCTTTCAGAAGATACTCAGTATTGAGGTTGCTAGATTGAATGGTAATTCTATTTTAAGATTTTTGGGAAATCGTCATACTGTTTTCCATACTAGCTGTACTGGTACATATTCCCAGCAACACTGTATGAGTTTCCTTTTCTCTTCATCATTGCCCACTGATTTGTTACTTTTTGTTTTTTTATTAATAGCAATTCATAATGTCATTTTCTAAGTTATATTACCTTTCTCCATCAAATATTTTTACTGTAAAAAAATAATTGGTAAAAGCATCTACTGTTGGTGGACTGTTTGTGGAAGATAAACAATGCCAAACTCAAGTTAAAGTAGTAGGACAAATCTTATGCAATAATGTATTATTGCAATAGAAAAAGGAGCCCAGTATGAACCCAAATGAATTTAAATTTGTACAGAGGTGACTCTATGTTTTTTAACTAATTTATTTTTATTTGTATTGACACATAATAGATGTACATATGATATTTTGATACAATCATATAGTGTGTAATCAAATCAGAGTAATTGGGATATCCATCACCTTAAACATTTATTTTTTCTTCATTCTGGGAACATTCACATTATGATCTACTAGCTATTTTAAAATATACAATAGATTATGATTTACTGTAGTCATCCTACTGATTTATTGAACACTAGGTATTATTTATTCTATTTACCTATATTTTTGTACACAGAATCCTCAAAGGAGAATGCGAGAATAGGGAGAGAGTTAAGTGGGGACTCAGTAGAATCAAAATTTTAGAAATTACAAAAGCTGGAAGGGTTGAGGGTTGTCTCATGTAAAACCAGTCTGAGTTTGCTGGCTGATAGTCATCAAAGTTACATCCTTGCTCTTTCACAAAGGCTGACAGACAGGACCCTATCTTCAGGTGGTTGCTGAAACAAATGGTAAATTCCTCCAGTAACCTTAAGTTTTCTCATGCAGTTACTTTAGGATCAGCCTCAGGGTATGGTCCTGAGGAGTTAGAAACTATGTCGGTGCTTTGCTCAAGACTTTACAAGCCAAGGTTGAAACCTAGTTGACCACAGGGCTCAAAGGAGCCTGACAAGAATTTGATCAAGGAGAGGCTCATTTTTAGACTTAAATTTTAAAATAGAAATAGAATGTGGCATAATCCTTATATTAAAACTATATATACAGATGGTAACATGAACCTCTTAAGCTTCTATTTTCTTTCAACATTAAATTTAGAAATTATATGGCCAGGTGCAGTGGCTCACATCTGTAATCCCAGCACTTTGGTAGGCCAAGGCAAGAGGATCATTTGAGATCAGAAGTTCGAGACTAGCCTGGCCAACATGGTGAAACCTCATCTCTACTAAAAATACAACAATTAGCCAGGCATGGTGCTGAACGCCTGAAGTACTAGCTATCAGGAGACTGTGGCAGAAGAATCGTTTGAACCCGGGAGGCAGAGGCTATAGTGAGTCAAGATTGCACCACTGTACTTCAGCCTGGACAACAGAGTGAGACTCCATCTCAAAAATAAAAATTAGTAATTATCATTTAATGTCAGTAATTTGACATGAAAGATATCATATTTTCTAAAATAAAAATGGGTGTATATATATTTATTTATTCTGTTAACAAATATATATTGAGCATCCAATATGTGCCAGGCTACATGACTGAGATATATCATTGAACAAAAGGAATAGTGCCATGCTTCATGAGCTTATATGAACCAAAATAAAAAGTGTAAATATTATTTAAAAATACTTCCAGAATATTGAACTTCATATATCAATACAGAAAAACACTGATACAAGTTCCTAGAATATTAGGCCTATACGACATTATTACATGGAAATATTAATAAAAATATATTAAAGAACATTTCCAATTATCAGAAAAGAATCCAATTAATGCTTAACTTTCTAAGTTTTATTTATTGCCTGTCTGTAATTAGTTAAAACAAATAAGGACAATAACTAGTAAATTGTTAAATCTGCCAATTACAATATACATATAAATTCAGCACAAATGTTTCTTACAGCTAAGGAAAAGGCAAGAAAATATGAACAGTTAATATAAACATGAATTTCATTGTAATAGAAATAACTAAATTTCAGAATATTCAATTTTGTGTTCAAGACAAAGTTATATCTCATTAAAAACAAGAAGATCTGGCTGGGTAAAGTGGTATGTGCTTGCCAGGTAGTCCCCGCTACACAGGAAACTGAGGTGGGAGAATGCTTCAAGCCCAAGAGTTTGAAACAAGCCTGGGCAACATAGCAAGATCCCACTGCCAAACAAAACAAAACCCCAAACAACCAAGATGATCCATCTCCAAAGTGCCTATCTATACCTTGCCTTTCATACATTCTGATCAAAGTAACAAAGTATGGCTAACATTTCAGGACACATTTCAGAGAAAAATAATTTTTTAGGCACAGATTTGTGTGCAAATGACAAAAAAAAACAGGTTTTATTTTTCTCTTTCTCTCATATTGTTGTTCATCTTATAAGTAAAGTACAGAACAATTTTGTTAGATATTGTCATTTGTAAAAGCATTTTGTTTTATTCCCAATTTTCAGTATGCTTTTAAATTTTTGAAGTTCTTATTTTTATAAAAACTGACTTCATGCAAAATGTGTCGAAATTCTTTATATTCACACATCATTGCATCTAGAAAGTCTTGTAAAAATTATTTAATAAATTGTGTATAAAATTTAGTGTCATAAGTATTTATCAAAGCATAAGAATTCTAACATAAAAAACTGAGTTTGTTAAAGTAACTTAGATACATACATATTGTAGAACTTATGAAATCATTAAAACATGAATATTTTAAAATATTGGAGCTGTTCATAATATATTAAAGAGTCAATGATAAGTATTCACAGTAAAGTAAGAAAAAGAAAATAAATTTCCTCAGTTTTATAACAAAATCCATGAAAAGCATCCAACTAACATAATACTTAAAGTGAAAGGCTATTTTCTGATAAAACTGGAAAGGCAAGGACAACTATTGATACCACATTTGTTCACCAATTCACTGGAAGTCTTAGCTACTACTATCATAGAAAAAAAGAAGTGAAATGAATAAAATTTGGAAAGAAAAATAGGAAATAATTCTTTTTTTAGATGACATGACTACATAGAAAATTACTAAGAAGTTCTTAAAAATTTACTAGGCTTAAAAGAAAAATAATTTACTCTAATAAGTAAATTTAGAAGGGTTGGAAGTTTAGTGAAGTCAGGTTTCAAAAAGTCAATTGCATTTCTGTATCAAGTCAAAACTAACTGAAAAATAAAACATAAAATAACTTGCAGCAATATCATAAAATATAACATACTTCAGAATAAATTAGGGAAACCACATACAAGAATTCTACAACTAAAATAATAAAATATTCATGTTATAAATTAATAAAAACTTCATATATTTGGACATGTACTGTTCATGGGTCAGGAAACCTAAATGTATTACATCTAAATTGGTCTAAAGTTTCAATGAAATTATTACCTAGTACTTCAGCAATCATTTTGAAGTAATTAATAATTTACTTCTAAAATGGATATGGTAATAGAAAAGAACTATAATACCCAATATAACATTTCTAAAAAGAACAAAATTGGAGAATGTTTTGGCAATTTATTCCTGTCTCATATGCCAATACTATGTACCTAAACAATAACTAAAGACTCAATCTAAGATGGTTTATTTGATCCCCCATCTGGCATTTTGGTTGGAAATCTGGATGGATGGACTATCTTTTTACATATAACTTCGTGATGTGCTTGAGCTTTTTCAGGCCCTGATATGATGTCTGCATAGACATCTTCTTTTCTGAAAAATTTTAACATTTATGTCTACATCCACTCAATGTTTGTCATTCAAGAGAGAAAGAAATATTTTAATCATAATGAGATTTTCAAACATTCCAGAATTTAGTACCAATTATTCATTCAACAAATATATTTACATCCCTAGTATATGCTATACAAGATCAGACATTTAAATGTCCATAGAATTGGTTTCTTTACATCAAAATATTTTGAATTTGATATTATGGATGAATGAAAGTTATTGCCTTACAGAAAATATGAAGCAATCAGTATCTGATCTTTGGATGGAGGAGGCTATGGTTGTCTGCTCCTCTTTGGTGCCCTCTCTCACCATTCCTATTTAACATAGAATTGGAATTTCTAGACAGAGCAATTAGGCAATAAAAAGAAATAAAGGGTATTCTATTAGGAAAAGAGGAAGTCAAATTTTCTCTATTTGAAGACGACATAATTATATATTTAGAAGACCCTATCATCTCAGCCCCAAATCTCCTGAAACTGATAAGCAACTTCAGCAAAGTCTCAGGATACAAAATCAATGTGCAAAAATCACAAGCATTCCTGTATCCCAGTAACAGACAGAGAACCAAATCATGAGTGAACTCCCATTCACAATTGCTACAAAGAGAATAAAATACCTAGGAATACAAGTAACAAAGGATGTGAAGGACCTCTTCAAGGAGAATTACAATCCAGTACTCAAGGAAATAAGAGAGGACACAAACAGATGGAAAAACATTCCATGCTCATGGTTAGTAAGAATAAATATGGTGAAAATGGCCATACTGCCCAAAGTAATTTATAGATTCAATGCTATCCCCATCCAGCTACCATTGACCTTCTTCACAGAACTGGACAAAACCACTTTAAACTTCATATGGAACCAAAAAAGAGCCCACATAGCCAGAACAATTTTGAGCAAAAAGAACAAAGCTGGAGGCATCATGCTACCTGACTTCAAAGTATACTCCAAGGCTACAGTAATCAAAACAGCATGGTACTGGTACCAAAACAGAGATATAGACCAATGGAACAAAACAGAGGCTTCAGAAGTAATGCCACACATCTGCAACCATCTGATATTTGACAAACCTGACAAAAACAAACAACAGGGAAAAGATTACCTGTTTAATAAATGGTGTTGGAAAAACTGGCTAGCCATGTGCAGAAAGCTGAAACTGGACCCCTTCCTTACACCTTATAGGAAAATTAACACCAGATGGATTAAAGATTTAAACATAAGACCTAACAGCATAAAAAACCCTAGAAGAAAAACTAGGTAATACCATTTAGGAAATAGGCATAGGCAAGGACTTCATGACTAAAACACTAAAAACAATGGCAACAAAAGCAAAATAGACAAATGGGATCTAATCAAAATTAACAGCTTCTGCACAGCAAAAGAAACCATGATTACAGTGAACTGGCAACCAACAGAATGAGAAAAATTTTTGCAAGCTACCCATCTGACAAAGAGCTAATATCCAGAATCTACAAAAAACTAAAACAAATTTACAAGAAAAAAACAACCTCATCAAAAAGTGGGCAAAGGATATGAACAGGCACTTTTCAAAAGAAGACATTTATAAGGCCAACAAACATATGAAAAAATGCTTATCATCACTGGTCATTAGAAAAATGCAAATCAAAACCACATTAAGATATCATTTCACACCAGTTAGAATGGTGATCATTAAAAAATCTGGAGACAGATTCTGGAGAGGATGTGGAGAAATAGGAATGCTTTTACACCGTTGGTGGGAGTGTAAATTAGCTCAACCACTGTGGAACACAGTGTGGCAATTCCTCAAGGATCTAGAACTAGAAATACCATTTGATCCAGCAATCCCATTACTGGGTATACATCCCAAGGATTATAAATCATTCTATTATAAACACACATACATAAGTATGTTTATTGCAGTAGTGTTTACAATAGTAAAGACTCCAACCAAAATGTCCATCAGGGATAGACTGGATAAAGAAAATGTGGCATATATACACCATGGAATACTATGCAGCCATAAAAAGGATAAGTTTATGTTCTTTGCAGGGACATAGATGAATCTGGAAACCATCATTCTCAGCAAGCTGACAGAAAACCAAACACCACATGTTCTCACTCATAAGTGGGTGTTGAACAATGAGAACATGTAGACACTGAGAGGGGAACATCACACACTAGGGTCTGTTGAGGGGTGGGAGGCTAGGGGAGGGATAGCAGGGTGTTGGGGAGATTAGGGAGGGATAATATTAGGAGAAATACCTAATGTATGTGACGGCAGGGTGGGGATGGAGACAGCAAACTACCATGGCATGCGTATACCTATGTAACAATCCTGCAAGATCTGCACATGTACCCCAGAACTTAAAGTATAATTTTAAAAAAATGTAGAAGAAAAAGAGACACCCAGGGCCTTTGCACACAGAAGAGGCCACAGAGAGAAGATGACCATTTGCAAACCAAGGAACTGGGCCTCAGGAATTACTAGCCCTGCTGACAACTTGATCTTGGACTTTCACCTTCCTCAACTGTGAGAAAATGAAATTCTGCTGCATAGACATCTTCTATAGCAGCTCAATTCTGTGAAAGCAAATGAGCCAGAAGACTAAGGTGTAAGCTGCAAGGTTTCTCATCATATAGACTCTGATGTTTCACAGCATCACTTTTGCGATACTCTGTTGATTACACAATGGTAGCCCAGATCCAATGTGGAAAGGAACATATTAAGGTTTGACGGTCAGACAGTAAGGTTGCCTTGAGTAGCAACCTTGAAGACTAAGAATCTTCCCTTTGGTCCTGAATGAGGCATATTCCTTCCACACTGAAAACACAGACACCTCCTTCGACAACTTTCAAATACTATTACAATACTAATTTAGGCTTATGGTGCATAATATGATTATGTACATCAGGTGTAGGGTGAATTAAGCTTTCTCAAGTGTGGTTATGTAGGTGGATTGATTTCTTTCAATCTGAAAATTGATAAATACATGAAACACATTTTTTTTTGCTGTATTCATACCCAACTTACAATTTTGAGACAGGGAAAAAAAAAAGCACAATAGACATGGTCATGTCAGAAGGAGACCAAAGAGAGGCACATAGTAGCCATTGGTCTGCAATTCTGAAATACAACCAGGCACAATATAGTTAGTTCCAGAATTAGTATTAATGGCTTTGCCATATGAACGGTTATCATAGGTCTTGACTCTGCACTTTAGACTATTGACTCTACACATGAAAATCATCCTTCATTTTCAATTAGAAATGGTTCATGATTGCAGCTGAATTTTTTCTCAGCCACCCTGCTTGTTGAAGGTTCGAGGCTCTAAGGAAGATTTGCATTTTGAACTGTATCTAAGTGGGCTGTGATTTTACCAATACGATTTTGTAAAACTTTATGAATTTTCTATACATCTTATTGGAAATCCATCCTATTAAAGTCACCCCCATGAATCTTTTTGACAGGACTTTTTTTGTATTGAGTGGCAGGGTGTTACATGTAAATGCCCTTAAGATCTTTGTAAACCCTCTTGTCTAGCAGAGGGATTCTAAAAGGCACAGTACTAGTACTCTCTCTCTCTTCACATTATTTTCACCAATGCTGAATTTCTAGTTGTTTCAGGAACATACCATACTACCTCTTGTATTGGGATATTTGGAAATGCTGTTATCTCTATTCTGAAAAATCTTTCCCAATCCCTATATTACCCTAAGTCTTCTATGGTTGCACCTCTTAGTCTCCATGTACCTTCATAAATGTTGTTAGATGTCCTTCCAATTTGCTTGTATAGAATTCGGCATTTGTATGTGTCATTGCACATTTTATTACTTCTTCTTCTCATGATGATATAAATTATTTGAGGACTAAAGCTGTACCTTATTTACTATTATATACCAAAGACCTCACATGCTTCCCACAGATATTATGTACATTTGTGCTGTCAAATTAATAAATAATTCTTGTATATAGTCTATTGAACTTCAAAGAATTTTGCCTACTTCGAGCATTCTTGTATTTGATAAATAGGTGATGATTATACATATATTTTATATATGTACAGATTTTTACAACTTTACTTAGTCTTTGAATTTTCAAGTGCTTTTCATTTATCCTTTTTAATCATATGATATGAGGGTTTAACTCATCACTTAAGGGTTTTTTGCAAAATCCATTGTTTTCCCATAAATAATTCTCCAGGAATGGATATAGAATTCCAACTACGTTTTTGTTGCTTTCATTATTGTATTAGCCTAGTTTCATGCTGCTGATAAAGACATACCTGAGACCAGGTAATTTATAAAGAAAAAGACGTTCAATGGACTCGCAGCTCCACATGACTAGAGAGGCCTCACAATCATGGCAGAATGCAAACAGCATGTCTTACATAGCAGCCGACAAAAGAATGAGAATCAACCGAAAGAGCTTTCCCCTTATAAACCCATCAGATCTTGTGAAACTTATTCACTACTACAAGAACAGTATGGGGAAAACTGGCCCCATGATTCAACTATTTCCCACCAGGTCCATCCCATAACATGTGGGAATTATGGGCACTACAATTAAATAGAAGATTTGGGTGGGGACACAGCTAAACCACATCAATTAAACAAAGTGCATAAACTCAGCAAATGAGAAAATTAATCTGAAGCCCCAACAAATAAGAGTTAAGATGAACATTAACAGATAATGTTAGTCTAATATATTAATTTCCCAGATTTATACATTGTCAACAAATCGAGTATTATTAGACTCGTGCTTTTGCTTGATAGACTCTTTCAGTAACCACGTATATTTCAATAACCATGTTCAATTAAGGTAGCAATGGAAAAATACTCTTGAGATTAGCTCACATTTTAAAGAGCTTTTTGATTTGTTTCCATTATTCTTCACTATATATTACTTTGCACATTTTAAGCCATTCTTCTTTCTGTATGCCCCTGATGAAAGTAGTTATCTTATTCCTCATTTCATCCTTTTACAGTGTACATAATGAACACTTTTTACCATGGCACATCAATCAATTCTCAAGGTTCTTCAATCACTTCACTCAAAATATTCACTCAACTTTCCCCAGTTAGCTCATAAATTTTTGATTACACGGTGTTCAAATTTAAATGCAGAAATGAAAACATGGTCCTACAGGAGTACTGCAGACTACAATTTCTTGCCATGATTATGTTCAATGGGATAGGAGCATCTTCAAATACTCCCAATATATGAAGGCTTCAGAGAGGCGATTTAAAGGTAAAAATTCAATCAAATAATCTATAACTGCTTTTTAATTGGTAAAAAATTTCATTTTTATATCTTGCCTAACTATGGTTTTAATTTTTTTCTAATGTCTTGTTTTGCAATAACAAAGTGAACTTATTAGAATCTAGTCCTCATTTCTAACTTTTCTAAATTCATTAACAGAAAAAAGTCACTGTTTCTCAAACTAATATATATTTATATTATTCAAAGAAATTATATCAGCATAGATAACTCCCAAATTGCCTGTTGTTGTTGTTGTTGTTGTTGTTGTTACTGTTTTAAACAGTTTTCTTCTCTTTTCTATTCCTTTGGAAACTGGTCTGCATGAATGATGAATTAGACGCCTATGATTTCTGACTTCTGATTAGTTTCGCCAAAGGAGAACTCAGGAAGGAGTTAAAATAAAATAAGGTCAGGGTATTTATTCGCTTGATTCTTTCCTTATAGAGTTAACCACTAAAAGCCAGTGTCTCTTGACTGAAAATCACTCCTATTACTACAAGAAATCTCCATAGAGAGATAAACTTCCAGAATGGTGGAGTGACAATCTCAGTGAACTTGTTCTCCCTCTGAAACAATTAAAATGTGGGCAAATCAACAATTGTATTCTGACAGTTAACACAACTACATAAACGTAAGAAAATAATCTATCTGAAAGATCCTACCGAAACAGCAAGGTCTGTAATGTTTTCCCATTCCCCTTCCTTTTCCAGTTCAGTGGTACAGTAAACAAAAGACAGAAATATGGCAAAAAAAAAAAAAAAAAAGACAGACACAGAGAGAAACATATTGAGAGTGAGAAACAGATCTCTAAACACTCTTAGACCTCTGTTAAAAGCACCATCCCCAGAGGACTACCAACATTTTGTCTACATTTGAAGTTCACCGGAAAATATGTATTCTTAGAGTACAGTGGTTTTTTGATTTTAGAATTCTTCCCAAAAGGAGGAGAGTCTAACACTGGGACATTATCCATAAAATAGCAAACCACTGGTCATATCTCACATATGTAAAGTTGTGATTTTAGTTGGGCCAAACAAGAGCCTGCACAACCTTTAAAAGGAAATCCTGGAGAACCAGATTACCACAGGACACTGTGAAAAGTGTTCAGTTATTCCTAGGAATCTAAAAGATGGTGTGCTTGTGCAAGCCAGTGTACATGCCGAGAAAGACCTGAGAGAGAAGACGACACCAGTGGATCACTGTTGACTGGCCCTGAAGCTTTGCAGAAAAAAGTGAAAGCTAAGTTTTTCTTGTAAATTGCCTTAAGTTTGAAGGCACACCTTATCACTCAGGTCATCTTTTCAAAGAGTGAAATATACCCAGACAATGAAATTTTTGAAAAAATCTCCAAGCAATCATCAGCTCACACTACATTACACTGCATAACGCATGGCACCTGATAAGTCAAGCTTAAAATTTAAAAAAATAAAAAAATTAAACAATAAAGCCAACAGAGAACACAGGGGTAATACTTTGCAGAATTTATAGATTCTGCAAAGAATACAGAATCTACAAATTTGTTTCAAGAATTATACTAAATAATCAGGAAATATTTTAAAAAGAAAAAATAACCCAGCAACAAATAACAAAAATGAAAAAAACAAAAAGCTATAATACAGACCTAGATGGGGATGGGGTGTGGGGGTGGAGGAATGTTATGCCAACTTGTTACAATACAGTATATAAAATGTCCAGTTTTCAAGAAAAAATGAAGTCTAATGTGACAACAAAGTATGAGTCAGGGGCTTAGATCTTTAGATCATTAATGATCCCATCACCCACTACCACTAGGCATCCCTGGGATGGTTCTCAGCTGCCTTCTCCCCTAATCCAACTCAGTGTTCCTGTAAGAATGTACATTTACTCTCCACATTGGGGTATAATATTATATAGTAAAACAATAACACTCTTAAAGAGATCAACAGAAATCATGGCAGAAAGGAAAAAGAGTTTTTTCCTTAGCTTTTGAAAAAGGGACCCTACATTTGAATTTTGTAGTGAGGCTTTTAAATTATACAGTCGGACTCACTCCAAATGAATATACCACAATGTCAACAAATCAATAGCCTCATGCTTCTGCAGTTGACATTAAGGTACTCACACTTATGAAAGCTGGCCCCCAATCTCTATTTAATACATTCTCCCAAATCTCTATAAAAGTCAGTTTGTTCTTCTAGAAGTGACTATGCCTGGTCAATATAATGTTCTCTTACTTTAGAGTGCAAGAAATTCAGCTGAGTGGGATTTGGTGGTTATTGTAGTTTGTATCCGATATTCTGTGATCGTTTCTTCACTAGACAGAACCAACATTTGGGTATATAAGGATGACAGAGATCTGATTATGTGTCTAGTGCCCTCAATGTTAAAAAGAATTTGCTCAAAGAGAGGGTGGTTATTTGGAATAGATAAAAAATGCTAAGAAGCAGCATTTGTGCTCTCTTCTCAAAAAAAGATTTTTCCACATCTTCCAGGAAAGATCTTCATTGCTTACTAAAAACTATGTTTTTATAATATAATCATTCTAGGTTCAGGAAAATAAGAAAGTTATCATTCATTTATAACTCATTGAAAACTTGTCCAAACCAATTGTATCTATGTGACTACCAAATTGTACATGCTCAACAAATATTAAATTGATGAAGTTATTAAATAATACATTAATGATCACTGAATTTTTCCTCTCAATTGTTAGCTGAAACCACATTGAAAAAGTGAACAAATGCATGCAAAGACTAGGATAAGCAAATTTTAAAATCATAAAATGCAAATAAATCATAAAGTACAAAAAGATAAAGTGTAATCAGGGTTTCTAAATATGTAGTAAACACAAGTTAAATGAGTGGTATCATAAAAGTGGATGTATACAAAAAACATAGGCAATGATACTTATTAGAAATATAAAATAAAGTCAAGAAGGAATGTGACTATGTCTTAAACATAACTTCTACTTTTATTTTTCTTATTTTAATTTTCTTGAGCTTGGTACTTCAGGTGACATAAAAGTAACCAGAAATGCCTTTGGCATGCATGCTATATATTGGCAATGGTTTATATACAGTAATTTGGAAGGAAAGAATAAAAACGATAGATAAAACATTTAGATGATTTTATGCAGAAAATTAACGGTATTTACCTATTAACTGTTTATATGCTATGAGGGCAAGTAAATTAGTAATGTATGTTAAAATTTGTTTTCTCCCACAATACAAAAAAAGGAGTTGCGGTATTTATTATACCCAAAATATGCTAGAATTCACTACTCTTCATTTTTATAATTTTATTAGAAAACAAATCCTCACTCTGATTTTAGATTCAAGAGACTTTCTGTAATAAAACTTGTCAGAATGGCATTAATATTCTCGTGGTATTTTTATTGCTATATCTCATTTAACATGTCCAGTAATTAATCTTTTTTATTATAACACATATCTATTTTAAAAAATGCATTCTCTTGGTATAACAGGTTTGAAGTCACTTTCATTTACTTTTCCCAGTAGAAGGAGCATTTTAGAACATCATAAAAAATATATAAGCAAATGAAACTGTAGACATGAATTATAGATTCTTCTGTTGTTTTGTACCTCTTTTCTTTGCTCTACTTAGAATTTTTTATAGTTTGGTGAAATAAACAGAAGATAACTTTGATGAAAGGAATTGAAACATACAATAGTTACCAGATAGGAGAACACATGTGTGTTCACCTAGTACTGGCTATGGTCAAGTACTGAATTATGTGGTTGGTCTAGCATTTTATTACATTCCTCATTGTGTTCAGATATCTACAGGGCAGGGCTTTATATCACTGCATATTAGAATAATTTAATCCTAACATACACATAAATAGAAGTTCTATCTTTAGGAGTCTATTTTACTCTACTCTCTAAAAATTAACATTTAAAAGAAATTTATAGATTACTAATACATGCAAGGCTTTCAAAGGATGTTACTGTTTGACATTTTCTCAATAGAAGATAAATATTTCTTTTTTTTTCTGGTGAAAATATATATATTTTAATGTATCTATAATTAGCCAGCTGGACTCAGCTTAGATGATCCCAATTTTGTTGGCAACATCCAAATCATCATAATCGGGAGCCAACTGAACATATGCCTTCTTCTCTCCATCAGGCCAAATCAGGGTGTTGACTTGGCCACATCAATGTCATAGAGCTTCTTCACAGCCTGTTTGATCCGGAGCTTGTTGGTGTTAACGTCCACAATGAACACAAGTGTGTCGTTGTCTTCTGTCTTCTTCATGGCAGACTCAGTGGTCAGCAGAAACTTGATGACAGCATAGTGGTCAAGTTTATGTCTCCTGGGGGCACTATTCTGAGGATATTTGGGCTGCGTCCAGAGTCACAGTGTCTTGGACCACCGGAGGTGGATGACATATGAATCTTCCTATTTCTGTAACTGTTGACACCCTTCAACACTGCCTTCTTGATTTGACCTTCTAAGTGTTCCCTTTGGCTCTGGCTTTAGGAAGGGCAGGAGCTTCCTTCTTCTCCTTTGATGCCATCTTGTGAAAATGTCTCTGAGGTCCATTTCCATGGGCTAATAGTGCTCACAGATAAATATTTCAATTGAGATAATGTAAGTCTAATAAGTACATGGCAGAAAAGAATGCACAAAGAGAAAAATGATTGAAAAGTGATGGTAGAAAGAGCTATGCAAAAGTAAAAATAATTAAACGTATATGAAACAAAAGTTTTGCCAGAAAAAATAAAAATAATTATTGAAATAATTATTCATGAATTTTTGAGTAATAAATGCATATTATTTAAAACAGTATCATATATCCACTATAAGTTTCTTTTATTCTAAGAGATAATGCTAATTTTTTCTGAAATAAACATGGAACATTCTTCTTTCCTCCTCCATGAAATCATACAAAATATGCAACTCAGCACAGTTGTACCTGGTGAAGGCGAACACTTTCCAAGATATTTGTCACTACTGAGAATGGTGAAAATGTAGAAATTGTGGAGTTCATAACAATTACATTTTCTCTATATAAGTGTTATAAACCTTAATTTACTTGTGAATGGAAAGAAGTGTAAGAAAAGGGGTCTTTTTCTGAATTTCCATGTGGTTAAGATGGGCGTGGTGGTCAGCACCTGTAATCTCAGCTACTTGAGAGGCTGAGTCAGGAGAATTGCTTGAACCCGGGAGATAGAGGCTATGGTGAGCTGAGATGGCACCACTGCACTCCAGCCAGGGTGATGGAGACTCTGTCTCAAAAAATAGTAATAATAATAAGAAATGCATTTATTAATAAACCATGGGTCAAAGAAAATATCACAATGCAAAGTATAAAATAATTTGAACTCAAGGAAAAAAATTTACATATGGGGTGAAATTAAAACACTTACTGGAAAAGAAATCGCTGGCATTGAGGTCCTCTTAGAAACTAGGAGAAAATATCAGGTAAGCAGCAAGTGCTTTTAAGTTTACTGAACACAATAGCTCAGTATTGGTTAAAAATTTAAATTCCTGTGTGAAAAAAACAATTGTAGTAAAGAGGAGATAGGTATTAATACATCTATTATTAATTCTGTTAAACACAATAGCAGTTGAGATGGTATTTATGAATTTTTAAATTTTCTAATATCTTCATATCAATTATAAAGTATTTTATCCCTATGTCATCTCCAGAGTTTTATTTAAAAATAAGCATACGAAATAATTTTAAAGGTATAAGGTTCTGCTTATGAATTGATAATATTTTCAGAAACTAGTTAAAATGGTTTTCTTGTTTATTAGTTATATTTAGGACACTGGGAAATAATCAGGAATAACAATTACATAAAATAAAAGGAGCTGCTAAAATAATTAAGAAAACAACTGAGTTTTTTCTACTGGGATGATATTCAGATTTATACAACAGTAATTTTCTGCCTAGCTGTGGTTGCCAAAGACTTGATCCTGATCAAATAAGATTTTAAAATAATTCTAGAGGAAAAATAATGTAAAAACCAAGTACGACACTTTAAAAACATTGTGGGTAGATCACTTGAGGCTAGGAGTTTGAGACCATCCTGGCCAACATAACAAAATCCTGTCTCTACTAAAAATACAAAAATTAGCCAGTGTGGTGGTGGATGCCTATAATCCCAGCTACTAGGTGACTGAGGCATGAGAATTGCTTGAACCAGGAGGTGGAGTTTGCAGTGAGCCGAGAAAGCACCACTGCACTCCAGCCTGGGTGACAGAGTGAGACTCTGTTTGAAAAAAAATTTAATTAAATTTAAATTTAAAAAATAAAAAGTGTTTATTTTACTAAAGAAAAAGAATTATTTGGTATCTTTTTTTAACACATTACTGTGGTATTACTTTTAATTAAGAATGAAGTTTCTGTAAACAATACTACCATCTCATATTATTCGCCAATGAGAAATATTGCTAGTTTGTATGCCACCTGGCCTGTTTTCTTAAAGAAAAAAAAATATTTCTAAGTTTCAAAAAAAAAAAAAAATCTTATCATTCCGAATCTTTGAGTGGCTTTAGAAAATCATCTAGCCAATAAAATTGGTAAAGACAAATTCTGGAAATGTATAGAATTCCCTCTGTTTTCTATCCTGCCTTGACTCTGGAAATAAAAAACATTTCAGCTAAACTTTGAATCAACCTTAACAGGATAAATGGGCCAGCGTAACAATCAAGTGCCTAACAACAAACACTTGGGGCCAGCGACAAATGCTGCAGGAGGATAAGCTAATTCTAATAAACCAAGCTGCCTATGCCATGGGTGACAGCCTGAGAGCGTGGGATTTCACCACAAGAGAATCATGTATGTGAGAGCCAGGGCAGTGTGGCATGTTGTTGATGGGCATGGAAGCGTTCATGTTAGCAATTCATTTCTGTGCTCTCCTAGCCAAGAGGGAGAGCCAGAGGCTGTCACAGGAGAGAAGACCTTCACAACTATCTTAAGTAATATCCCCGAAATTTAAACAAATTCAAATGAAATTTATGTTAGTCATCTCAGCTTAAAAAAATAACAGAGCATATACAGAATTCTCAGGAGGAGGCAAAAAGATCCAGTGAGAAACAAAACAAATCAAAATGAAGAAAAAGAAGACGCAAATAATAATGAGGTATCTTAGGGACCAGCAAAGAAGGTGAAAATAACTGCCAAGAAATAAGGTACTGCTTGTCTTTCTATTATCTTTATGTTCTTGTACTTCATAACTTTACTACATTTTCTTCTCTGTGTTTCTTGACACTATATGAATTGGTTCAACTCTTCAATTTCCCCTTGTTTTCCAAGTCCTTTGATTTGTTTTTCTGCAAAGAGACTGGGGAAGTTGGAGAACTACCCAAGGTTCATCAGCAGGGGCAGGGAGGCTTGTATGTTCCTCTACAGTAAACTGCAAGAAGGGAGGATGCTTTCTCACCCACCATGTGAGACATTAGGACTCCTTCAGTGACTAGACCTGATCTGCTATACCCAATGACCCATTTAGTGGGACCTAAAAATTAGAGAAAAAGAGATCACTGAAAAAAACAAACAGGAAAATGAAAAAACAAAAACAGCAAACCCTCAGTCAGTAAAACAGAGTGCTGGAGGAAACACATAGCAGTGTACAACTTTAAAAGAAATACAATCAGAGCAAAATATATAAGACTTTCTAGATTAAAAATTAGCTATTATTTTTTAGTCAGCAGTATAATACATAGAGGAAAGAAATGTCTGGCCTTCGTGGAAAACTCATTTAATTCTAAAAAACTATTCCAAATTCTAATTAAAAATATAAAGAAATGGAAATCATAAAGAAAAATGATTAAGGGGGACACTATTAATCCATAAAAACCAATGTGAATGTATTAGAAGGAGCCATAATGGGTAACATGTCAAGCTGATGATAAAGACATCTACATGGAAGTGTTTTCCAGTGTGGGATGTCAGAGCTTAAGTGGGCTGAGTACGACATTCCTGTGGTAAGGAGATAGCCTGGCACATGGGGCCAGAAGCTGAGCAGGGTGAGAAGGGAATCTCCATGGGAGCAGTCCAGCACTGGGCATTTAGTCTATCAGATGAGGAGGGAATCCATCCAGTGTGGTGTGTTGGAGCCTGAGCAGGGTGAGAAAAGCTTTCACTGGAGGGCACGCACTGTGGGCTGTTGGAGACAGAGGGATGAAGAGAATATTCTTGTACATGTGGTACGTGGTCTTATGTGGAATATCTGAGTCTGAATTGGAAAATAGAGAGGGTGTCTAAGTAGAACAAAAGCTTCATACATGGTTTTGAAGACTGAGTCAGGTAGGAAGGTCATCTATGTGAAGAAAGGCAGTGGGATGAGCAGCCTGCACTGGCCACTGAAGCTGTGCCGGAGAGTGAGAGGCAGAGTTTCAAAGTGGGGTGATGAAGGTATTCCAGAAGATGCATCAGTGGTGATGGGAGATTGGTACATTCTGGTTCTAATGAAATAAATGAGTACATTAACTATAAGGGAAGCCAAGTTTCTCAGTATAGAAGAAGGCAGTCAAAAATATGGAGCAAGCAAAACAAAACATGGTGTCATAACGTTGGAAGTATTGGTATATACCCACTGCTTTCCAAAGAAATAGATAAATGTATATATAATTTTAGACATGATGTGTGTAAGTGTGTATATACATAATACATGTTCACATGTATCCATAATGTTCTAAGTTCTGTCCAATGAGAAGGTTTGAGCGCGGAACATTTTATAAAAGGGCTATACCTGGCACCCAGGTATTGGCTTCTGAATGCCATTCTCTAGAAAAATAGCCAGGGCAAATTCTAGGCATTGATTAGATGACAGATACTACCTTCCACCACTTTTGACTCAAATTCTACATAATAAATTATAAAATAAGAAAATTCAGAAAAGTTATATTTTTTCCTAATATGACTACATGTCTTCTTTGCTGAAAAGTGAACAAAACTAAGTTATTTAAAAAGAAAACTGTGCCTAATACTGTTGATGCACTAAGGACATACTTGGCCTGAGCATTGGATAATTCATCTCGTAAATAAGGATTAACTGGTTGTCTCATTTTTCACCTTGTATAAGTCGTTTATTTTCATGAGATGATCTATTTTGCTATGCATTTGTCCTCTGTCAGCCTGCACTAGGAAGGGAAACTGTAGTAGGTTTACATTTGTGATCATAAGTGTAAGATGACGATAGGAAAAAAGCTGCAGTTTATACAAGGGCAGGACAAGGCCCAGCAAAGACTACAATGTAGAGATACAACTTCTGTTTACTCTTGTGTGGGCATCCTCCTCATGGTAATAATATATTAATAAAATGAGTCACACATAAATGATGACATTAATTAGGTACAGAGTGATGGATAGCAGAGGGAGGAGATCTGGCTGTGTATAATGGATGAAATCACAGCTCTTTGACCATAGGTGATATAAAAATGTACTGAAGTTTCAACAGAGAACTTCACAGAATTTTATTCTGTGGATCTATCTCACTCTGCAACATGAACGTAGTTAGTGCACACAACATAGGTGTACATACATCAGTGTGGCTTCCCTTGTGCTATCTAGAGCCATTATCATATAGGCAGAAGCCCAAAGCCTGGATGACAGAACAAAAATACATTCTCCAGATGACTGTGATGAATTAGCTTGAGCTGTTAATGACTGTAGCTGCTTACTCCATTGATTGATTTTTCTCTTCTCTCCTACCACAGAGGAGGACTGATTGTTCTCAAAGGCATAAAGATTTGTAAAGGCCTCATGAGGATGATGAGGATAGTGACAATAACTACAACTACCATTAAGTTGTCAGTAGCAGTACTGAACACTTCATGCAGTTTCATGTAGTCCTCAAATCAATTACATGACATCCATACCATTGTTATAACCTTTGGAAAAGGCATAAACTAAGGCTCAGAAATGTTAAGATCATGCCTACAATAACAGGTTTAGTAATCAGTGGATGCTTAATAGTAACCTTGATCAACATTTGTGATTGTTAAACATTTAATTAGTAATAACAGACGGGCTTTGCAGTTTGTAATGGGAGGCAGAAGGACATTTTCCTCCTACCTCTCAAAACAAGTCTGTACACAGCTGTCTTTTCTAAGTATCTTCCTGATTTTGACTAAAACTACACTGAAGCCATTGCAGTATGCAAAGGTAAGTTAAAGAAAAAAAAAAAAAACAGTTTTTTTTCCATAGGTACCAGAAAATAATATGCCTGGATTTCTTGTAAATAATCTGCTATGTCTGAATCGAAAGCTTACAATTGCCTCACAAAAGTATACGGCAAACTATGCCTTGACAATACAGATACAGCCTTAGGCTTTCAAGAGCTGTCCATGGTTGAAAAATTCTTGATCTATACTAGAGTGTGTCTATTCTTGTTTTAGTGAATGTATATAAACAAACAAACACTAGCCCCTCTGTTTGGTTTATCATTTACTATTTGCAGCAAATCTGCAGTTTGGAAGTCTGATCAATATAACCTTAGAATCATGCAGAGTCATCTGCCCCAGACTGAGCTTTACCCTCAGAACAACAACAACAAAAATCAGTAAGGGGAAAAATGAGAATCTGATTTATAAACACCAGTATATTTAAGAGCTTTGATCAGTGTGCAATGGAAGTAAATTACCACCACAGGAAAATCCAGCATTTTCAAAAGAATGCTTCTTAGAATTTGTCTGAATTCATCAACATTCACATTTATTGTATTGGATAATCTCAGAGTTAGAGCTTACTATTTTAAGAATACTTCTGGCAGTATTCTGGGAGTCAATTACATAAGGATTAAAACAAACCACAAAGCAAGACGTTCTGATCGCTCCTAAAATTTCTGTTTTTGTGTTTTTCTTCTCAGTTTCCAGCTATAGCATTTAGAGGATATCCTCAGACTGGTTGAATTTGAAGACGAAAACAGGTGAGAAAATAGCTCAGAATTTATTTACATATAGACTTAGTCTGCTATTATTTTCTTCCATCAAAAAACTGACTCCTTCAAAACAAGATACATGAATCCTAGCTTGCTTCCATACTCTGGAAGACAGGGAAAATTTTGCTTTGTTTTTAATGACAAATATGAAAACATTGTTGTCTCAATGACATGAAAAGACTGCATTTACTCACATGAAATTATTTACATAAAAATTTCTGGGGAAATTAGAGGAGAAATTCATGTTTCCAACATAATTATGTCCCATTTAGACCATCGACTCTAGGTCTGAGAAACCCTAATGCAGTCTCATAGAATCCTGTTTTACAGAGTAGTTGACCAAAGAAGAGCCTTCAGGAATAAACAAAGTGGTTGAAAATGAAGCAGATTTTAATAAGAACATAAATGAGTATCATCAGAAAACTGAGCCTACTATCTATTACAAATAATAAAAATTTCTTCTACAGAGAGAGCTATCTTTCACCCACTCGGTAACGTATGACTAGCCTCAAATGTCAAAAAAGTCAAGAAAGAAAACTAATAAAAGGTGAAAAGGAAATGAAGCAGAATAACAACAGCATTTGGAACATAAAAGCATAGGCAGTAAAACTTTGTTCTTAGTATACGAGAGAGATTTAAGGAGTCATGCTGCCATAAATGCCTAGCAGCATTATTGTCAGCAGAATGAATCTCAACCCAGGAAGATGAGGACTACATGAGGAGGAAAGAGTGATTTAAAAAGTCAGGTGTGGATATGTTGGATGCATTGCACTCAATTTTCCATATGTTTTGGTTAGCCATGAAATATATATTAAGCCATTACTATGGTTTTTTTTTTCCAGGTTGTTTCAAAATTAAAAGTTAAAGAAATTCATACCAGTGTTGCTTAAGCAAAAACACCAGGACCTACTATCTCATCATGGTCATGTATTCCAGGTAGAAAATACAATTTTCTTTAGTAGGCCATGAATAAAGAACTCTCTTAGGAATTATTCCTGGTTTGGGTTCACTTATAGGCTATACATGTGTGTGTTTGTGTGTGTGTGTGTGTGTGTGTACCATGTAACAACATTTTGGTCAATGAAAGACAACATATGAAACAGTGGTCCCATAAGATTATAATGGATTTGGACTTCTGCCAAGATGGCTGAATAGGAACAGCTCTGGAGCACAGTTCCCAGAAGGCGAGTGATCTCTACATTTCCAATTGAGGTACCAGGTTCATCTCAATGGGACTGGTTGGACAGCGGGTGTAGCAGAAAGAGGGCAAAGAGAGGCAGGGTGGGGCATTGCCTCACCATGGAAGTGTAACAGGCCAGAGGGCACTCCTTCCTACCCAACGGAAGCCATCAGGGAGGTTTCTGGCCTCTCCAGAGCTCTGGTTTTGATGCAGTGCCTCTCCCATGTTCTTTGCAGCCCGCAGACCAGGAGATTCCCACATGCCAACAGGTGCCATGGGTTTTCAGGACAAATATTGGCAGCCAATTAAGCTGGCACTGCAAGTCACCAGCACAAATCTGAGCAGCTGTTTTGACTGGAGCCTGGAGTGCCTGTGAGGCAAAGTTGCCCATACCCCTGAGAGAAAGGGGGCTGAAAGTGGGGAGCCAGGTGATCTGGCTCTGTGGGTCCCACCCCTACAGAGACCAGCAAACTGAATCCCACTGGCTTAGGATTTTAACAGCCAGCACAGCAGTTAGAGCTGGACCCTTGATGGTCAAGCTCCATGGGGTGAGGGATGTCTGCCATTACCAAGGCAGCTCTAACCTTACCTGTGTAAACAAAAGCACAAAGAAGTTACACAGCAGCTGAGGGGAGCCGACAGCAGCTCAACAACACCTCTGCAGGCAGACAGTGACTAGAATCCCTCCTTGCAGGGCAGGGCATCACTGAAGAAAGGCAGCAGCCTGTCAGGGACTTATAAATAAAGCCACACCTTCCTGGGACAGAGCACCTGGGAAAAGGAGTGGTTGTGAGTTCCACTGCAGCAGACTTAAACATCCTTGCCCAGAAGCTCTGAAGTGAACAACAGAGCTCCCAGCATAACACTTGAGCTTTGAGAAGGGACAGACTGTCCCCTCAAATGCCTCTCTGACCCCTGTATATCCAAAGAGTCACCTCATACAGGAGAGCTCTGGCTGACATCTGGTGGCTACCCTTCTGGGACAAATCTACCAGAGGAAAGAACAGACAGCAATCCTTGCTGTTCTGCAGCCCCAGCAGGTGATTCCCAGGCAAACAGGGTCTGGAGTGTACCCCCAGCAGTCCTGCAGCAGAGGGGCCTGCCTATTAGAAGGAAAATTAAAAAACAGAAAGAAATAACCTCAACATCAACAGAAAGGACAGCCACTCAGAGATCCCATCCAAAAGTCTTAACTTCAAAGACCAAAGTTAGATAAATCCATGAAGATAGGAAGAAACCAGTGCAAAAATGATGAAAACACCAAAAGCCAGAACACCTCTCCTTCTCCAAGGGATCACAACTCCTCACTAGCAAGGGGACAAAACTGGATGGAAAAATGGAAAATGAGTTTGATGAATTGACAGAAGCATCCTTCAGAAGATGGGTAGTAACAAACTTCTCTGAGCTAAGGAACGTAATCTAACCCAATGCAAAGAAACTAAGAACCTTGAGAAAAGGTTAGACATAATGCTAACTAGTATAACCAGGTTAGAGAACAACATGAATGATTTGATGGAGCTGAAAAATACAGTATGAGAACTTCGTGAAGCATACACAAGTTTCAATAGCTGAATTGATCAAGCAGAAGAAAGGATATCAGAGATCGAAGATCAACTCGATGAAATAAAACAAGAAGGCAAGATTAGAGAAAAACGGAGTGAAAAGAAGTGAACGAAGCCTCCAAGAAATATGGGATTATGTGAAAAGAACTAATCTACGTTTGACTGGTGTACCTGAATGTGACAGGGAGAATTAATCCAAGCTGGAAAATGCTCTCAAATATATTATTCAGGAGAACTTCCCCAACCTAGCAAGGCAGGCCAACATTCAAGTCCAGGATACAGAGAACACCACAAAGATATTCCTCAAGAAGAGCAACCCCAAGACACATAATCATCAGATTCACCAGGGTTGAAATCAAGAAAAAAATGCTACGGGCAGCCAGAGAGAAAGGTTGGGTTACCCACAAAGAGAAGCCCATCAGACTCACACAGATTTCTTGGCAGAAACCCTACAAGCCAGAAGAGAGTGGGAGTCAATATTCAACATCTTTAAAGAAAAGAACTTTCAACCCAGAATTTCATATTCAGCCAAACTAAGCTTCATAAGTGAAGGAGAAATAAAATCCTTTAGGGACAAGCAATTGCTGAGGGATTTCATCACCACAAGACCTGCCTTGCAAGAACTCCTGAAGGAAGCATTAAACATGGAAAGGAACAGCCAGTACTAGCCACTGCAAAACTGTACCAAATGGTAAATACCATTGACACAATGAAGAAAGTGTGTCAACTAATGGGCAAAACAACTGCTAGTATCAAAATGGCAGGATCAAATTCACACATAACAATATTGACTTTAAATGTAAATGGGCTAAATGCCCCTATCAAAAGACACAGACTGGCAAATTGGAAAAAAAGTCAAGATCCAACAGTGTGCTGTATTCAGGACACCAATCTCACATGCAAAGACACACATAGACTCAAAATAAAGGGATGGAAGAAGATTTACGACGCCAATGGAGAGAAAAAAAAAAAAAGCAGAGGTTGCAATCCTAGTCTCTGATAAAACAGACTTTAAACCAACAAAGATCAAAAGAGACAAAGAAGGGCATTATATAATGTTAAAAGGATCAATGCAACAGGAAGAACTAACTCTCCTAAATATATATGTACCCAATGCAGGAGCACATAGATACATAAAGGAAGTTCTTAATGACCTACAAAGAGACTTAGACTCCCACGTAATAATAGTGGGAGACTTTAACACTCCACTGTTAATATTAGACAGATCAATGAGACAGAAAATTAACAAGGATACCTAGGACTTGAACTCAGTTCTGGACAAAGCAGACCTAATAGACATCCACAGAACTCTCTACCCCAAATCCAA
Organism: Cacajao melanocephalus; assembly: GCA_963573385.1. Lineage (NCBI taxonomy): Eukaryota > Metazoa > Chordata > Mammalia > Primates > Pitheciidae > Cacajao > Cacajao melanocephalus. The sequence continues at coordinate 1,703 of CAUYLG010064202.1, read as the reverse complement.
GAATATACATTCTTCTCAGCACCACGTCGCACTTACTCTAAAATTGACTACATAAATGGAAGTAAATCACTCCTCAGCAAATGCAAAAGAAGGGAAATCATAACAAACAGTCTCTAAGACCACAAATTAGAACTCAAAACTAAGAAACTCATGCAAAACCACACAACTACATGAAAACTGAACAATCTGCTCCTGAATGACTACTGCATAAATAATGAAATGAAGGTAGAAATAAAGATGTTCTTTGTAACTAATGAGAATGAAGACACAATGTACCTGAATCCCTGGGATATATTTAAAGTAGTGTCTAGAGGGAAATTTATAGCACCAAAGGCCCACATGAGAAGCAAGGAAGATCTAAAATTGACACCATATCATCACAATTAAAAGATATAGAGGAACAAGATCAAACATATTCAAAGCTAGCAGAAGGCAAGAAACAACTAAGATCAGAGCAAAACTGAAGGAGACAGAGACATTAAAAAACCCTTCAAAAAAATCAATGAATCCAGGGGCTTGTTTTTTCAAAAGATCAACAAAACAGATAGCTGACTAGCCAGACTAATAAAAATGAAAAGAGAGAAAAATTGAATAGATGCAATAAAAAATGATTCCACAGAAATACAAACTACCATCATAGATTACTCAAACTCTATGCACATAAACCAGTAAATCTAGAAGAAATGGATAAATTCCTGGACACTTACACCCTCCCAAGACTAAACCAGAAAGACGTTGAATCCCTGAATAGACTAAGCAAGGTCTGAAGTTGACACAGTAATTAATACCATATCAACCTAAAAAAGTCCAGATCCAGATGGGTTCACAGCTGAATTCTACCAGATATACAAAGAGGAGTTGGTACCATTCTTTCTGAAACTATTCCAAACAATACAAAAAGAGGAATCCTCTCTAACTCATTTTATGAGAACAACATTATTCTGATACCAAAACCTGTCAGAGACAAAATTAAAAAAAAAATTCAGGCCAATATCCATGATGAACGTCGATGCAAATATCTTTAATAATATACGGGCAAACCAAACGCAACAGCACATCAAAAAGATTATCCATCACAATCAAGTGGGCTTCATCCTGGGGATGCAATGCTGGTTCAACATACACAAATCTATAAACATAATCCATCACATAAACACAACCAAAGACATAAACCACATGATTATCTCAACAGATACAGAGAGAGCCTTCCAAAAAATTCAACTGCCATTTATACTAAAAACTACCAATAAACTAGGTATCCAGGGAGTGTATCTCAAAATAATAAAAGCTATATCTGAAAAACCAACAGCCAATATCATACTGAACAGGCAAAAACTGGAAGCATTCCCTTTGAAAACTGGCACTATACAAGGGTGCCCTCTCTCACCATTCCAATTCAATACATCATTGGAAGTTCCAGCCAGAGCAATCAGGCAAGAAAAGGTAATAAATCGTATTCAAATAGGAAAAGAGAAAGTCAAATTGTCTCTATTTGCAGACGACATGATTGTATATTAAGAGGACCCCATCGTCTCAGCCCAAAATCTCCTGAAACTGATAAACAACTTCAGCAAAGTCTCAGGATACAAAATCAATGTGCAAAAATCACAAGCATTCCTATACACCAATAACAGACTTAAAGAGAGCCAAATCAAGAATGGACTGCCATTCACAATTGCTACAAAGAGAATAAAATACCTAGG
>CAUYLG010064200.1:0-28725 GCA_963573385.1 Cacajao melanocephalus | reverse complement strand
ACACCTGTAACCCCAGCACCTGGGGAGGCTGAGGCAGGCGGATCACAAGGTCAAGAGATCGAGACCATCCTGGCCAACAAGGTGAAACCCTGTCTCTACTAAAAACACAAAAATTAGCTGGGCGTGGTGGCGGGCACCTGTAGTCCCAGGTACTCAGGAGGCTGAGGCAGGAGAATCACTTGAACCCAGGAGGCTGAGGTTGCAGTGAGTCGAGATCGTGCCACTGCATCCAGCCTGGGTGACAAGAGAGAGACTCTGTCTCAAAAAAGAAAAGAAAAAAGTAGAAATATGACAAGACTCTCCAAAGAATGGGCAATATGATAGTATTTATGTTATATGTATTTTACCACAATAAAAACAAAATTGGGCCGGGCACAGTGGCTCATGACTGTAATTTGGGAGGCCGAGGTGGGTGGATCACCTGAGGTCAAGAGTTCGAGACCAGCCTGTCCAACATGGCAAATCCTCGTCTCTACTAAAAATACATAACTTAGCCAGGCATAGTGGTGGGTGCCTGTAATCCCAGATACTTGGGAGGCTGAGGCAGGAGAATCACTTGAACCCAGGAGGTGAAGGTTGTGATGAGCCAAATTGCACCAGTGCACTCCAGCCTGGGTGACAGAGCCAGAACCTATCAAGAAAGAAAGTAGAAAGAAAGAAAGAAAAGGAAAGGAAGAAAGAAAGAAAGAAAGAAAGAAAGAAAGAAAGAAAGAAAGAAAGAAAGAAAGAAAGAAGGAAAAGAAACAAAGAAGGAAAGAAGGAAGGAAAGAAGGAAAGAAAGAAAGAAAGAAGGAAAGAAAGAAAAAGAAAAGAAAGAAACAAAGAAACAAAGAAAGAAAAAGAAAGAAGGAAAGAAGGAAGGAAGGAAAGAAGGAAGGAAAGAAAGAAGGAAAGAAAGAAAAAGAAAGAAAGAAAAAGAAAGAAAGAAGGAAAGAAAGAAAAAGAAAGAAAGAAAGAAAGAAAGAAAGAAAGAAAGAAAGAAAGAAAGAAAGAAAGAAAGAAGGAAAGAAAGAAAGAAAGAAAGAAAGAAAGAAAGAAAGAAAGAAAGAAAGAAAGAAAGAGAGAGGGAGAAAGAAAGAAAAAAAGAAAGAAAGAAAGAAAAAACTAAATTTTAATTGTAAACACAGCCCATAAAAGTAGCCAGAACCCATGCTATACCACTAGAAGCTAGGTGGCAGTCATGAAACAGTCTCTCTCACAGCCTTCAGAAGAAACTAGTCCTTCCAAAATATTGGGCTTCTAACCACCAGAACTATGAGACAATACATTTCTGCTGTTTAAACCACCCAATATGTGGTATTTTGTTATGGTAGCCCTGGAATACTAATACACAACTTTCATGAGAAAAGATAATCAACTGTTGCCAAAAGCAATATAAATCAAATGTTAAAATTATATGATGAAGATTTTTTAGAAACAAATTTATTGAAATATAATTCACATTAAAATTCACCCATTTGAAATGTGCAGGCCAATATTTTTTAGTATATTCATAAGGTTGCAAGATCATCCCCACAATCTAATTTCAGAGCATTCCTCTCCTTTTCCACAAAAATCTATATCTATAAGCAGTCAGTCACTTAGCCATCCAACTTCAGGACTAAGAAATTAATAATCACATTCTGCCCTTATCAATTTGCCTATTCTGGGCAGTTCATATAAAAGAAATTATACAATAAGAGAATGATAACAGAAGAAAGACAATATTAAGACTTCTAGTTCAAAATGATGGGGTAGAAGCAATCTAGCATTACACCTCCACACCTCCCCAAGGAAAATCAAAAACAAATATACAGCATCAAAATTATCACCAAGTGTATTAGATCATTTTCACACTGCTGTAAAGAAATACCTGAAACAGTGTAATTTTCAAAGAAAAGGGGTTTAGTTGGCTTCTGGTTTGGAAGGTTGTACAGAAAGCATAGCAGCATCTGCTTCTGGGGAGTCTTTAGCAAGCTTTCAATCATAGCAGAAGGTAAAGAAGGAGCAAGGCCCTTCACATGGCTGGATCAGGAGGAAAAGAGAGGGAACAAAGTGCTACACACTTTTAAATAACCAGATCTCACAAGAACTCACTATCATGAGAATAGCACCCATGTGGATTGTGTCAAATCATTCCTGAGAAGCCACCCCTATGTGTTAATCACCTCCTACCAGGCCCCATCTCCAACATTGGGGATTACAATTTAACATGAGATCTCAGTGGACCAGAGATCCAAATCATATCATTTTTCTCTGGCCCTTCCCAAATATCATGTCCTTCTCACATGGAAAAATACAATCTTGCCTTCTCAACAGTCTCCCAAAGTCTTAACTCATTCCAGCATTAACTCAAAAGTACAGAGTCTGAAGTCTCATCTGAGATAAGGCTATTCCCTTCTGTCCATAAGCCCCTATAACAAACAAACAAAAAAAAGTGAGTTATTTCCAAGATACAATGGGGACACAAGCATTGGGTAAATATTCCCATTGCAAAAGAGTGAAATCTAACAAAGGGAAGGGGCTATGAGCCCCATACATGTCTGAAACCCAGCAGAGCAGTCATTAAATCTTATAACTTCAAAATAATCTCCTTTAATTCCATGACTCACATCCAGGGCACACTTGTGCAAGGGATGGGCTCCCAAGGCCTTGGTCGTTTCCACCCCTGTGGTTTTGCAGGGTTCTTCCCCCAAAGCTGTCTGAAGGGCTGATGTTGAGTGCCTGTAGCTTTTGCAGGTGCTGGGTGCAAGCTGCCACTGGACGTACCATTCTGGGGTCTAGAATATGGTGTCCCTCTCCTCACAGTTCAATTACACAGTGCCTCTGTAGGGGCTCTGTGTAAGGACACCAACTCCACATTTCCCCTCTACTGCCTTAGTAGAGATTCTTCATGATGGCTCCACTTCTGCTGCAGTCTTCTGCATGGATATTTTAGCTTTTCCATGAATCTTCTAAAATCTAGGCAGAGGCTCCCAAACCGCAACTCCTGCACTCTGTGCACCCACAGACTTAACGTCACATGGAAGCTGCCAAAGCTTACAGCTTACACACACTCTGATGCTGTGGCCTGAGCTATACCTGAACTTCTTTTAGCCAGAGCCGGAGATGCAGTGACTAGGATACAGGGAGAAGTGTCCTGAGGCTGCACATGTCAGTGGGTCCCTGATATTGGTCCATGAATCCATTCTGTGCTCCTAAGCCTCTGGGCCTGTGAAGGAAGGGACTGCCACAAAGTCCTCTAAAATGCTTTCTAGACGTTCTCCCCATTGTCTTTGCTATTAGTACTTGGCTTACTTTTACTTATTCAAATTTCTGCAAAATGTCTGAATTCCTTCCCAGAAATTAGACTTTTCTACCAGGCCAGGCTGTGAATTTTCCAAACCCTAATGCTCAGTTTCTTTTTTAAATATAAGTTCAGGTTCAGGTCATTTCTTTGCCTCATACAAATGAGCATAAATTGATAGAAGCAGCCAGATCAGATCTTCCACATGCTTTGCTGCTTAGAATTTTTTTTTTCTGCCAGTAACCCCAAATTATCACTCTCAAGTTCAAAGTTTCACAGATTCCTACAGCAGGGGCACAATGCAGTCAACCTCTTTACTAATGCATAACAAAAGTTACATTTGCTTCAGTTCCCAATAAGTATCTCATTTCCATGTGAGAACTCCTCAACTTGGCCTTCATTGTCCATATCAATAAAGCCAGGATTCACTACCAGCATTTTTGTCATAAAAATTCAACCAGTCTCCAGGAAGTTTCAAACTTTCCCTCATCTTTCTACTATCTTCTGGGCCCTCCACACTTTTTCAACCTCTGCTCATTACCCAGTTCCAAAGCTGCTTCCACATTTTCAGGTATTTTTATAGCAATGCTCCACTCCTCTGTACCAATTTTCTGTATGAGTTGATTCTTGTAGTGCTATAAAAATACTGTGGACTGGGTAGTTTATAAAGAAAAGAAATTTAATGGGCTCATGGTTATAAAGGCAGTACAGAGTCTATGCCAGCATCTACTTCTGTGTAGGCCTCAGGTAACTTTTAATCATGGTGGAAGAAAAAGGAGGAGTGAGACATTTCACATGACCAGAGCAGAAGAAATAGAGACACCTTTAAACAACTCATTTGCTATTACGAGAAGAGTATCTAAGGGGATGGTGTTAAACTATCCATGAGAAACTACCGCCACGATTTAATCACCTCACATCAAAACCCAACTCCAACACTGAAGATTGAAATTCAATATGAGATGTGGGTGGGGACACAAATCCAAACCATATTACCAAGAATATCCCAGAACACAAATATTAAAATGAGACAGTTCTCAGGGACATAGAGGTGTAAAGAAAACTCTAAACAGACAGTAAGAAAATTTAACTTCCACATCTGAGATGCCTCTCTCCCATTCTGCATAGCAACAACCATGCAAAAATGTCCCACCAATTCAAAATTCCAACACTAAAAAAGTGAGGTTGAGGTAGAAAACCAGTTTCCCCTGCTATCTTGGGTTCCCTGGCAGAAGACCTGTTCTTGCCTTAATCCATCAAAAGCATTGCAAGTGCTTGAAAGGGGAAATATACCTTAGTACAGGTATAGAAAAAGGGAGTAGTCAGAACAACTGTCCTCAGCCATGAAAGTTGCTGTCTGAATGCTAACTCAAAATGATGCCAAATCAGAGTGGCTATTTAGCAGCACCATATTGCCAGAGGTATGTCAGATAGGTCCTCAGGCATGAACCTCTAGCCAGTCTTCCAACACTGTCAGGATATCCTCTTTAAGAACTCTCCCACTGTGGGATGGGCAGAACTCAAATTTTTTATTAGGGCCAAGATCAAGTTTGGCTTAAAGTGCCACCTGGAGCTTGAAAGGAAGCAGCAACCTAGCAGTAAAAAATTTCTAAGAAAATATGTCTAATAAAAAAAAAGAGAATACTGGAACAAATAATTTCTCAATGCAAATACACAGACATACATACACAAGAAACAACAGCAAATGGGAAACCATGATCTCAAATCAAAAAAGAAAGTAACAACTGATTGATCCTAACAATGCAGTGATATGTAAGATCTCTGATCAAGAATTCAAATGAACAATTTTAATAAAACTTAACTCTCAAATATAAAGAGAAGCAATTCATAAATTTGTGAGAGAAATTTTACAAAGAATTTAAAATCATTTAAGAAAATTAAACAAAAATTCTGAAACTAAGAAATTTATTCACTAAACTGAAAATACAGGCTCTCCAAAAAAAGAATAGATTAAGCAGAGGAAAGAATCAGTGAGCTTTAAAGCAGGCTACTTGAAAATACATATCCAGAGGAGAAAAAAATAAATAAAAAGCAATGAAGACTACCTGCAAGATACAGTAAATTATTCAAAGACTAAATCTAAGAATTAATGGTGTTCAAGGAGAGTTGAGCCAGAGCAAAAAATAAAAGCATATTCAAAAAAATAATAACAGAAAACCTAAAATGCAAGAAAAAGGTAAATATCCAGGTAAGTGAAAGTCAGAGAACACTAAACAGGCTTGACTCAAATAACAGTGCCCCAATAATCAAATACCCAAAATTCAAGGTCAAAGAGAGGCTCCTAAAAGCAGCAAGAGAAAACAAAACAAAACAAAAATAATATAGCAGGGCTCCAATTCATCTGGCGACAGATTTCTCAATGAAAACCATACAGAACAGGAGGGAGTGAAATGACATTTTCAAAGTGATGATTGAAAAAATACCCTGCCATCAAAAATACTGCATCCAGGAAAGCTATCCTTCAAATATAAAGGAAAGATAAAGCATCTCTCAAGGAAACAAAAGCTGAGAGAATTCACCATCACAAGACTCATCTTTGAAGAAATGCTAAAGGAAGTTCTTCAATATAAAATAAAAAGATTTTAAACCAGCAAATGTTTTAAATTTATAATTCCATATTTATAATGTTGGCCACAACATTACAATTATATCCTTGTCTGTACTTTAGTATTTTTCACCATTTGTGAAGAAACATTAAAAAAAGTTAAATGGTAGTGTGTGGAGTTTTTTTCCCCTTCTTTTAAAAATGGTTGTTTAAGACTTAACAATGGGAACCCCTTGTGAGCATGCTCAGTATCATTGTGGAGAACCAAGAGGGCCTCTAATTGTAACAATGTTTATGGTTGTGATTTTTTTAAAAATAAAATTCCAAATGTTTATAAAAAAATAAAAATATAAAAAGAAACCACTAATGTGCAAAAAAGAAAATATTTGAAAACATAAAACTCACTGGTGAAATTTTGTACAATGGACAAACCCAAAATAATTACTGTAATTTTGGTGTGCAATCTGCTCATAACTCTAGTATGAAGCCAAAAGAAAAATCTATGAAAAGCAATAATAGCCACAGTAAACTGTTAAGAGATAGGCAATATAAAAATATATAAATTGAGACAAGTAAAAAAAATAAAATGTGGGAAAGGATAGAATTAAAGCACATAATATTTTTTCATGTTTGTTTCTATAATTTTCTTTGTGATATAAGTTATCTTTTTAAAATAGCATGTTATAGCCATAAATTTTGGGTAAGCTACCTAAAAACCCAAATGAAGATACTTATAACAGATTAGTGTTTAAAAGCAATAAATTAAAACATAGTACCAGATAAAAATGCTTAACAATAAAAGAAAATAGTAAGAAACAAAGAAAGAAAGAGGAGTTAAAAAACAACCAGAAAATAAACAAAAACAAAAAATTGTAGTGGTAAAAGTCTTCACTTATTAGTAATAACACTGAACGAAAATGGACTCAATTTTCCAATTAAAAAAACACAGTAGCTAAATGAATATATAAAGAAGCAAGAAGTAATTATATGCTGCCTGCAGCAACAATACTTCACCTATAGACATATATAGACATCAGTTAATAAGCCTAACTGACATTTACAGAACATTTCAAACATCATTACAGAATACACATTCTTTTTACCAGCACATAAAACATTCTCCAGAATAGACTATATCTTGGGCCATAAACAAAACATCAACAAATTCAACAAAGTGGAACTCATATCAAATATCTCTTCTCAGTACAATGAGATATAGCTAGAAATCAAAACCAAAAGAACCTCATATACTACATGAACACATGAAAATTGAACAACATGCCTTGAACAACAAATGGGTAAATAAATAAATTTAAAAGAAAATTTAAAAATTACTTGAAACAAATACAAATAAAATTACAACATACCAAAATCTATGGGACACAAAAAAGCAGTACTAAGAGGGAAGTTCATAGCAATAAATGTTTATATCAAAAAAGTAGAAAGACTGCAAATACACAACCTAATAATGCACCTTAAGAAACTCAAAAAAACCCCCACATAATTAGTAGATGGAAAGAAAAAATTAAAATTTGTGCAGAAATAATGAAATTGAGACTATAAGTAGGAAAAATCAGCAAAATATAAAGTTAGATTTTTTAAAAGGATAAATAAAATTAACTAACTGCTACCTAGTCTAACCAAGAAAAAAAGACCCAAATAAACAAAATCAGCAATAAAAAGGAGACTTTAGAGAGACTTCCGCCAAGATGGCCAAATAGCAACAGCTCCCGTCTGCATTTTCCAGCCGAGAGTGTGCCAGAAGATGAGCGATCTCCGTGTTTCCAATGGAGGTACCAGGTTCATCTCATTGGGGCTGGTTAGACAGTGGGAACAGGTCAAGGTGGGCAAACTGAAGCAGGGTGGGGCACCACCTCACCTGGAGGCACAAGGGGCCAGTGAACTCTGGTTCCCAGCCAAGGGAAACAACTAGGGACTTTTCCAAATACTCCAGCACTCTGGCTCAGATACTGCACTTTACCCATGGTCTACACAACCCGCAGACCAGGAGATTCCCTCTGGCCCCTATAACACCAGTGCCCAGGATTTCCAGCACAAAACTGGGCACCGGTTTTAGCTGAGTGGCAACTAGAATGCCAGTGAGACAGAACCGCCCATTCCCCTGAAAAAGGGGGCTGAAGCCAGGGAACCAGGCAAGCTGATTTGGGGGGTTAAAACCCCATGAAGACTGGCAAGCTAAGACCCACTGGCTTGAAAACCTCACAGCCAGCACAGCAGTCTGAGCTCGAACCCAGACATTCAAGCTTGGTGGGGAGAGGGGCGTCCACCATTGCTGAGGCTCAGGTAGGTGGCTTCAATATTGACTGTGTAAACAAAGCCACTGGGAAGTTTACACAGCAGCTGGCCAAAGCCCAGCACTGCTGCTCAGCAACACCTCAGCAGACAGACTGTCAAGTAGATTCCCTTCTTGCTGGTCAGGGCATCTCCGGGAAAAAAATAGCAGCCCATCAGGAACTTACAAAGCCCCCACCTTCCTGGGACAGAACACGTGGGAAAAGGGGCAGTTGTGGGTTCCATTTTAGCAGACTTAATCTTCCCTGCCCAGAAGCCCTGAAGGGAGCAAAGGAGCCCCCAGAACAGTGCTTACACTCTATTAAGGGACAGGCTGCCTCCTCAGGTGGCTCCCTAATTCCCCTGTGTATCCTAACTGGGAGACATATGATACAGGAGAGCTCTGGCTGACATCTAGCAGGTACTCTTTTGGGATGAAGCTACCAGAGGAAGGAACAGGCAGCAATCTTTGCTCTTCTGCAGGCACCCATGGGGGCAAGCAGGGTCTGGAGTGGACCTCCAACAAACCTTCAGCAGAGGGACTTGACTGTTAGAAGGAAAACTAACAAACAGAAAAAAATAGTTTCAACATCAACAGAAAGGATGACCACTCAGAAACCCCATCAAAAAGTCACCAACTTCAAAGACCAAAGGTAGATAAATCCACAAAGATAAGAAGGAACCAGCACAAAAAGGCTGAAATTGCCAAAAGCGAGAACGCCTCTTCTCCTCCAAGGGATCACAACCCCTCACCAGCAAGAGAACAAAACTGGATGGAGAATAAGTGCGATGAATTGACAGAAGCAGACTTCAGAAGGTGGGTAATAACAAACTTCTCTGAGCTAAAGGAGCATGTTCTAACCCAATGCAAGGAAACTAAGAACCTTGAGAAACGGTTAGATGAAATGCTAACTAGAATAACCAATGTGGAGAAGAACATAAACATGATGGAGCTGAAAAACACAGCATGAAAACTCCGTGAAGCATACACAAGTTTTAATAGCCAAATTGATCAAGCGTGAGAAAGGATATCAGAGATTAAAGATCAACTCAATGAAATAAAGTGAGAAAGCAAGATTAGAGAAAAAAGAGTGAAAAGAAATGAACAAAGCCTCCAAGAAATATGAGATCATGTAAAAAATAAAAAACACCCAAATCTACGTTTGATCAGTGTACCTGAACTGATGGTGAGAATAAAACCAAGTTGGAAAACACTCTTCAGGATATTATCCAGGAGAACTTCCCCAATCTAGCAAGGCAGGCCATCATTCAAATACAGGAAATACAGAGAACAGCAGAAATTCCTTGAGAAGAGCAACCCCAATGCACATAATTGTCAGATTCACCAGGGTTGAAATGAAGGAAAAAATGCTAAGGGCAGCCAGAGAGAAAGGTCAGGTTATTCACAAAGAAAAGCCCATCAGAGTTGTAGTGGATTTCTTGTCAGAAAGCCTTCAAGCCAGAAGAGAGAAGGGGCCAATATTCAACATTCTAAAAGAAAAGAATATTCATCCCAGAATTTCATAGCAATCCAAACTAAGCTTCATAAGTGAAGGAGAAATAAAATCCTTCATGAACAAGCAGCTGCTGAGAGATTTCATCACCACCAGGCCTGACATACAAAAGCTCCTGAAGAAAGCACTAAACATGGAAAGAAACAACCAGTACCAGCCAAAGCAAAAACATACCAAACTGTAAACGCCATCAACACTATGAAGGAACTGCATCAACTAATGGGCAAAACAACCAGCTAGCATCAAAATGGCAGGATCAAATTCACACATAACAACATTAACCTTAAATGTAAGTGTAAATGGGCTAAATGCCCCAATTAAAAGACACAGACTAGCAAATTAGATAAAGAGTCCAGACCCATGTGCTGTATTCAGGAAACCCATCTCACATGCAAAGACACATACATGCTCAAAATAAAGGTATGGAGGAAGATTTACCAAGAAAATGGAGAGCAAAAAAACAGCAGGGGTTGCAATCCTAGTCTCCGATAAAACAGACTTTAAACCAACAAAGATCAAAAAAGATGAAGAAGGGCATTAATTACATAATGGTAAAGGGATTAATGCAACAAGAAGAGCTAAAAATTCTAAATATGTATGCACCCAATACAGGAGCACCCAGATACATAAAGCAAGTTGTTAATGACTTACAAAGAGACTTAGACACCCACAAAATAATAGTGGGAGACTTTAACACCCCACTGTCAATACTAGACAGATCAATGAGACAGAAAATTAACAAGGATATCCATGACTTGAATGCAGATCTGGACCAAGCAGACCTAATAGACATCTACAGAACTCTCGACCCCAAAACCACAGAATATACACTCCTCTCAGCACCACATCACACTTATTCTAAAATTAACCACATAATTGGAAATAAAACACTCCTCAGCAAATGCAAAAGAATGGAAATCATAACAACCAGTCTCTCTGACCACAGTGAAATCAAATTAATACTCAGGATTAAGAAAGTCACTCAAAACCACACAACTAAATGAAAATAAAAAAACCTGCTCCTGAATGACTACTAGATAAATAATGAAATGAAGGCAGAAATAAAGATGTTCTTTGAAATTAAGGAGAACGAAGATACAACATACCAGAATCTCTGAGACACATTTAAAGCAGTGTCTAGAGGGAAATTTATAGCACTAAATTCTCACCAGAGAAAGGAGGAAAGATCTAAAATCGACACCCTACTATCATGATTAAAAGAACTAGAGGGGCAAGATCAAACAAATTCAAAAACTAGTAGAAGGCAAGAATTAACTAAGAACAGAGCAGAACTAAAGGAGATAGAGACACAAAAAAACCCTTCAAAAATCAATAAATCCAGGAGCTGGGTTTTGAAAAGATCAACAAAATAGACAGACCACTAGCCAGAATAATAAAAAATAAAAGAGAGAAGATTCAAAGAGATTCAATAAAAAAAATGATAAACAGGATGTCACCACGGATTCCACAGTAATACAAACTACCATCAGAGATTACTACAAACACCTCTATGCAGATAAACCAGTAAATCTAGAAGAAATGGATAAATTCCTGGACACTTACACCCTCCGAAGACTAAACCAGGAAGAAGTGGAAACCCTAAATAGACCAATATAACAAGGTCTGAAGTTGAGGCAGCCATTAATAGCTACCAACCAAAAAACGTTCAGGCCAGACAGGTTCACAGCTGAATTCTACCAGAGGTACAAAGAGGAGCTGGTACCATTCCTTCTGAAATTATTCCAAGCAATACAAAAAGGGTGAATCCTCTCTAACTCATTTTATGAGACCAACATCATCGTGAAACCAAAACCTGGCAGAGACACAATTAAAAAGGGAAATTTCAGGCCAATTTCCATGATGAATATTGACGCAAAAATCTTCAATCAAATACTGGTAAATGAAATGCAACAGCATATCAAAAAAACTTATCCATCACGATCAATTTGGCTGCATCCCGGGGATGAAAGGCTGGTTCAATATCTGCAAATCTATAAATGTAATCCATCACATAAATAGAACCAAAGACAAAAATCACATGCTCAATAGATGCAGAGAAGGCCTTTGACAAAATTGAACAGCGCTTTATGCTAAAAACTCTTAATAAATTAGGTATCCATGGATCATATCTCAAAATAATATGAGATACTTATGACAATGCCACAGCCAATATCATACTGAATTGGCTAAAACTGGAAGCATTCCCTTTGAAAACTGGCACAAGACAAGGACACCCTTTCTCACCACTCCTATTCAAAATAGTATTGGAAGTTCTGGCTAGTCAGCCAAGAGAAAGAAATAAAGATTCTTCAAATAGGAAGGGAAGATAATAAATTGTCCCTGTTTGCAGATGACATGATTGTATATTTAGAAAACACCATCGTCTCAGCCCAAATTCTCCTTAAGCTAATAAGCAACTTCGGCAAAGTCTCAGGATACAAAATCAATGTGCAAAAATCGCAAGCATTCCTATACACCAATAACAAACAAACAGCCAAATCATGAGTGAACTATCATTCACAATTGTTACAAAGAGAATAAAATACCTAGGAATACAACTAACAAGGGATGTGAAGGACCTCTTCAAGGAGAACTACAAACCACTGCTCAAGAAAATCAGAGAGGACACTAACAGATGGAAAAACATTCCATGCTCATGGTTAGAAAGAATCAATATTGTGAAAATGGCCATACTGCCCAAAGTAATGTATAGATTCAATGCTATCCCATCAAGCTACCAATGACCTTCTTTACAGAACTGAAAAAAAATCACCTTATACTTCATATGGAACCAAAAGAGAGCCCGCGTAGCCAAGACAATCCTAAGCAAAAAGAACAAAGCTAGAAGCATCATGCTACCTGACTTCAAACTATACTACAAGGCTACAGCAATCAAAACAGCATGATACTGGTATCAAAACAGATAGAGACAAATGGAACAGAACAGAGGCCTCGGAAGTAATGCCACACATCTACAACCATCTGATCTTTGACAAAGCTGACAAAAACAACCAATGGGGAAAGCATTCCCTGTTTAATAAATGGTGCTGGGAAAACTGGCTAGCTATGTGCAGAAAGCTGAAACTGGACTGCTTCCTCACACCTTACACTAAAATTAACTCCAGATAGATTAAAGATTTAAACATAAGACCTACCACCATAAAATCCTAGAGGAAAACCTAGGCAATACCATTAAGGACATAGGCATAGGCAAGGACTTCATGACTGAAAAACCAAAAGCAATGGCAACAGAAGTCAAAATAGACAAATGGGATCTAATTAAACTTAACTGTTTCTGCACAGAAAAAAACAAAACAAAACAAAACAAACAAACAAAAAAAAAAACAATCATTAGAGGGAACTGGCAACCAACAGAATGGGAAAAAATTTTTGCAATCTACCCATCTGACAAAGGGCTAGTATCCAGAATGTACAAAGAAGTCAAGAAGATTTACAAGAAAAAAACAAACAAACCCACTCAAAAGTGGACAACACTTTTCAAGAGAAGATGTTTATGCAGCCAACAAACATATGAAAAAATGCTCAACATCCCCGGTCATTAGAGAAATGCAAATCAAAACCACATTAAGGTAACATCTCATGCCTGTTAGAATGGAGATCATTAAAAAATCTGGAGACAACAGATGCTGGAGAGGATGTGGGGAAATAGGAACACTTTTACACTGTTGGTGGGAGTGTAAATTAGTTCAACCATCATGGAAGACAGTGTGGCGGTTCCTCAAGGATCTAGAAATGGAAATTCCATTTGACCCCATAATCCCATTACTGAGTATAAACCCAATGAATTATAAATCATTCTATTATAAGGACACATGCACACATATGTTCATTGAGGCACTGTTTACAATAGCAAACACCTAGAACCAACCCGAATGCCCATCAGTGATAGACTTGATGAAGAAAATGTGGCACATATACACCATGGAATACTATGCAGCCATAAAAAGATGAGTTCATGTCCTTGGTAGGGATATGGATGAATCTGGAAACCATCATTCTCAGCAAACTGAAACAAGAACAGAAAACCAAACACTACATGTTCTCACTCATAGGCGGGAATTGAACAATAAGAACACATGGGCACAGGGAGGGGAACATCACACAGTGGGGTCTTTTAGGGGTTGAGGGGCTGGGGAGGGTCAGTGGAGTCTAGGGAGGTTAGGGAGGGATACATTGGGAGAAATGCCTGATGTAGGTGACAGGGAGATGAAGGCAGTGAACAACCATGGCCTGTGTGTACCTATGCAACAATCCTGCAAGATCTGCACATGTACCCCAGAACTTAAAGCAAAATAAAATAAATTTTAAAAAAGAAATTCTTATACTCTACAGGGAGCATAAATTGATGCAAGAATTTTGAAAAACTCTCTGGTAATATATATGAAAACTAAAAATATACTTACTTATAACCTGGTAATTTTACCCATAGACTTATTTTCAACCTAAATAACACACAAGCTAAAATAAAAGTGCAAAAAGTTTACAGCAGCGTTATTTGTAATAGTCACAAATGGGAAACAAGGCAAATGCCCATCAATAGTTGACAGGACAGGTTGTGGTACATATTTATACAATGGTAAACTATATAGTAATGATAATGAACTAACTACTGTTATATACAAAATGGATAAATAACACAGTGTAAAATTTTATTGGAAAAAGAGAACTATAAATAAATATATGATGTATAATTCTACTAAATTATACATCATATATTTATACACCTGTATATTATAATTTACATTGTAATTTATATAATATATGTAAATATTATAATTTACATAATATTATAATTATACATCTATAATATTAGTTAAAGTTTAGGTGGAGGCAAAACTGTGATGCCAGAAATCTAAACAGGGGTTTTCTCTCAGGAAAAATGAGAGGGAAGAGATTGTGAGGAAGTGTCATGGGAGCTTCTGAGATGCTGGTAATGGTCTATTTCTTAAGCGGCATCATGGTCAGATGGTATGTTAAATTTGTCATAATTAATCAGGCTCTACATTCATGATGTGTTTACTTCGTGTATGCCATATTTCAGTATTAAAGTAAAGAGCACTTTTTAAAAATTATTCTGGAAACAATTATATAGAAATATACATATACACACACATATATATGTGTGTATATATATACACATATATACACACATATATATGTGTGTGTATATATATATGTGTATATATATGTGTGTGTATATATATATGTATATATATATTTGAAAAGTATAAAAAGTAGGTCCGGAAGCATCAAAAAGAGTTCAGAATGGAGACCATGATCCAATCATTTTTACATTATATTTTAAGAGTGGAAAACATGCCATATGTCACAGTCACATATACAGATTTTTGTTATTCATATAACAATAAGTAGAACTTTTTAGAAACTAAGAATAGAATTAGCTAAGATGAGAAGTGTAGGTCAATATGGCCAGGAAGAAGATATCATGGAAGGATGTGCTGGGAAATAAAGATGAAGATAGAGAGCCAAGTAGGGACCAACTTATTAAGGGTTTCAATGCTGTGGAATGGGAACAGGATGTCATTTCAGAGATAAGATACTGCCATTCAGTGTTGCTTTTCTTTATTACATGGGGTGAGTAGTAGGAGGTTCAACTGAAGACAAACTGTGAGCTGCATTTCAAGGGAAAATTTATCAATTTGTTTGTTTTGATTTGATTTGTTTTTGTTTATAACTGGAGAGCTTAAAGATCCTATCTGAATTTGCCCCTGGGAAGCACTTATCTAAGACAAGAAACAGGAGCCCTTCTGGGGAAGGGTAAAGACCAGGGTGAAGGACCCCATCAGATCTGACCTTAATCATATCTTTGTAGCAGCTTGGAAGATGGTGCTGGTTTCTACAACATTCTCCCCAAAATGGATCAGCATACAAACCACACATTTCTACCTTACAGAACATGCACATTCATTTTTGTAAACATTGATCTCTTTAGCCTAGTTTGACCAAATTCATGACCCTGAGCTACCTATTTTGGTACTGAAGAAAGCACCTGGGATGTAGACAATGTCAGAGGTGAGTGACCTCCACATGTGAAGAGAAGACAGTGGCCTCTGAAGGAATTGCAGGGAGTAAGATTACTGAATGTAATGTAATGTAACAGTATTCATTATCATCAAGAATTTAAGGAAGAATTTCAATTGTGACTGCAGATGGTGAACCTATATAAATCTTTTCTCTTTCCAATGCACCACCTAAAAGTGCAACCATCATAGTCTTCAACTTGATGATTGAAGTCTAGGACTACAGCTATGCTTTAGTCCAACAATTTTAGTAGTACTCTCAGAAAATAAAGGAGCTGACTTCCCTCTTCCTGGCCAAAGTGTTTGGATTATGCCTCCCCAAACACACATGTGTGCTTGCACATATACATATACATAAACCCTCTGAATAAATAGCTTCTATTCTGGTGCTGTCATTCCTGCCCTGTGGGACCTCAACAAGCTTTGACATACTAAATGAAGAATAGAAATCCAATCCTTACTGTCTTGCCACCTTCACCCTCATCTCCCCCACATTCTAGTACACTCTGGCTCTAGTCACCTGGGTGAGTGGCTCTTACACAAACTTGTACCTACAATCCTCTAGACCTTTCCTGTTGCTGTTACGTCAGGTTAGAATACTACTATAAACCCTTCCCATTTATTCATCACTTAGAGCTCAACTCCTTCTTGAGGCTTTCTTGGAAACTGCCTGCAACCCAACATACCCTAGACTAAGCTGCAATTCATTACTTACTTCTGTGTTTGTATCACATGTTAATTGACCATCAGAGCACCTATTTTCATCTATTTTATGAGTCGTGTTTAATAAATAAGGTTAAAGATAAGATGATGTGAGAGAAAATACATATGCTTGAGACTGACAGACCTGAGTGGTTTATTGCTTCTTAACTTTGGAGAGGTAAATTTACCTCCCTGACCCAGTCTCCTTATCTGTAAAATGAGGATCATTAAGAGTAGCTACCTAATAGCTAGCATTACATGAACTAGCATGAAAAAAGTGAATGCTCTAGAAGCAGTGCCTGCACATAGTGCTTCAGAAGTGTTAGCTCTCATTACTTTTAACATTGTTTGAACCTACCCCAGAATGTAAGTTCCATACAAAAAGGGAAAATCACTATGTTTGTATTCTGATGTACAGCACTGTGCCTGGCATGTGACATGTGGTCAGTAAACGTCTGTTGAGTGATTAGATGTTTTTTTTTTTAATTTTTATTGTATTTTAGATTAGATGTTTTAACGAATCTGTAAAATAATTATCATCGTTAGCATCCTCCTCTTCCCTTCCTCCACTTCCTGCTCCTCCTCTTTCTCCTCTCTGAATCCTCTACCGCGTTAGAATGGTGCTTTATGCCCCACAGAAAAACTTCAAGTGGAGGGAGCACCACTGAATGCTCCTCATCCCTTGACCCTTCAGCTCTTTCTGTTACTCCCTTTCTTGAAGTCTCTTCTCTAACAAGTTCGACTTCACCAGCAACCATTTCAACCAGCTTAGCCTGCCCTTCAGCGGTGATGGGGCGGAAATGAGAGACAAGGGGTGGAAGACAGGGAGTGGGGCGTGGCCACCACGGTGCAAAGCCTGACTGAGCCTGCGTAGGCTGCGGCAAAACTAACCGCTCTGAGGCTTGCAGTCTTTGCTGGGCAGCACTGTGTAGAAAGATTGCTCTTCACACCAGATCTCACTTTTGATCCTTCCAGCTCCAGCGTCTTGGGCTTCAGCTTTGTGCCGAGGCACCAACACTCCTACGGTCCTTTCTCTGACTGATCGCTGATCTCACTGCTCCCGCTCCTGTCTCCTGGAACCATGTCTCTGGTAAGCCAGAATGCACGCCACTGTAGCGCGGAGATCACTGCAGATTACGGCGACGGCCGGGGTGAAATACAAGCTACTAACGCCTCCGGGTCCCCCACCTCCTTGCTAGTCGCAGATGCCCCCCAGTGCCCTCAGGCGCCAATCAACCCTCAGTGTGTCAATACTTCCCAGGCCGTTCAGGACCCGAATAACCTGGAGGTCCTGATCGACGAGCAGTCCAGACGTTTGGGGGCGCTCAGGGTCCATGACCCTCTAGAAGACAGATCGATTGCTTTGGTGAATTTCATGAGAATGAAAAGCCAGACTGAGGGGTCTATCCAGCAGTCCGAGATGCTGGAGTTTCTCAGAGAGTACTCAGATCACTTCCCTGAGATCCTCAGACGAGCTTCAGCTCACCTGGACCGGGTCTTTGGGTTGAACCTGAGAATTATTGATCCCCAGGCTGACACTTACAATTTAGTCAGCAAACGAGGTTCCCTGACTACTGATAGGATAGCAGGGTCCCTGGACATGCCAAAAGCAGGTCTTCTGGCCCTAGTCCTAGGCCACATTCTCTTGAATGGGAACCGAGCAAGAGAAGACTCCATTTGGGATCTGCTGCTAAAAGTTGATATGTGGGATGAGCCTCAGAGGAACAACAACCTCTTTGGGAACACAAGGAACCTCCTCACTACTGACTTTGTGTGCATGCAATTCTTGGAGTACTGGCCGGTGTATGGCACTAATCCCCTTGAATTTGAGTTCTTGTGGGGCTCTAGAGCCCACAGGGAAATCACAAAGGTGGAAGCCCTGAAGTTTGTGTCAGACGCCCATGATGAAGAACCCTGGAGTTGGCCAGAACAATATAACAAGGCCCTGGAAGCTGACAAAACCAAAGAAAGAAGCCTGACTGCTGGCTTAGAGTTCTGGTCAGAGGACACTATGAATGATAAGGCAAATGATTTAGTCCAGTTGGCTATTAGTGTCACTGAGGAGTTGCTGCCTATACATCAGGATGAGCTATTGGCTCACACTGGCAAAGAATTTGAGGATGTGTTCCCAAATATCCTCAATAGAGCTACTCTAATTCTTGATATGTTCTATGGGTTGTCTCTGATTGAGGCTGATACCAGTGAGCACATCTACCTCCTTGTCCAGCAACCAGAATCAGAAGAAGATCAAGGGATGCTAGAGAGCCTGGGGAGACCCACTCAAGAATATGTAATGCCAATCCTAGGTTTGATATTCCTGATGGGCAACCGTGTCAAAGAGGGCAATGTCTGGAACATGCTTAGAAGATTTAATGTGGATGTAGGGAGAAAGCATGCCATCACCTGTAAGCTTATGAGACAGCGCTACCTGGAGTGCAGGCCACTGTCCTACTCTAACCCAGTTGAATATGAACTTCTATGGGGTCCTCGAGCTCACCTTGAAACCACCAAAATGAAAGTCTTGGAGTACATGGCCAGGCTCTACAGAAAGCGACCACAGGACTGGCCAGAGCAATATAGGGAGGCTGTGGAAGATGAGGAGGCCAGAGCCAAATCTGAGGCAAATGCCATGTTCTTCCTTGGTCCCATGTGAAGTGTAGGGAATATATATCACTTCAGTTGAGTGGCATCAGTTAAAGATGCCTTGGGGAAATGGGCATTGGGGCTCTCAGTTAGAAGTTGGGGAGGGTTTGGGTGGGAAGTACACATTGTGCTTGCTGTCTGTGTTCCAATTCTAATAATATTTGCTTCCTTTTAATATGCCCTTGGATTAGGTTAATGATCAATATTTATAAATTGAATTTTTCATTTGCCATCCCTGTCTTGTTTCAGTATAAAAGTTCAGATAGCTCTGTAAAATGTATTGGTAATATTTACATCTTTGAAATAATCAGTAAAATGATCTGGTACAGGAGTTAAATAACAATAACACACACACAACAAAACAAACACAAAACCACGGATTTGTGATTGCTCTTCCTTTGTGTCTACCATTGTATACATATATACAACAGTATATATCTGTGTGTATATATATGTATATATGACTGCCATTTACCTGTATTTGCAATAAAAGCATAATAAATTAGACACCATGCTTATGCATTTGTTTATTCTACAAGCATTTTTTAAGCACCTGCCATGCTTTGAGAACAGTGCTATGTGCTGGGAATACAAGGGTGAAGAAGACCAGCTGGGCTCCAGGGCTTAAGGGGGAGGGCTCATGAAAGTAAATCAGTAATTATATTATGCTATAGCAAATGGTATAATAGGCATAGGCTCAGAGTTCTATGAGAGTCCATAGGAATAACTCCCAACTTTAAATGCTGGAAAGGATGGTGGGAAGGTGATGGGGTCCAAGAAAAGCTGGGGAAGGTGCAGAGGTGTCAAGCCTGGATGGGTGGGAAAGTAGTCAGGAGTAGTGGCGGAGAGGATTAAGTGGTATGGAGGACTGGGGATAAGATGTGCTGTAGTGATATCTATTATGAGACCTGAGGTTGGGGAGAGGAAGGAAAAGACTGCTAGTGAAGACAGAACCAGCGTGTAAAGCATCTCTGAAGAATTTGAAAGTAGCTCAGAAAGACAATGTTGAGTTTAAGGGAGGAGTGGGATAAATAAGTTTGTGGTAGAGGTAACAAGAGCCCATATCCTCAGAGTGACTCTTGAGAGCCAACAATGGCCTTGCACCTTAAATCAGACTGAACAATCTACCTGGAGGAACTCTGCAGGGAATCCTCTGCCAATGCAGTTTTTTTCAGCACCCAATTTGTTAAGGTGAGTGTTCGCATTTTTCTTTCTTCATCCTAATCCCCCTTATAGCTTCTAACCTGGCTAATAGCTCTCCACAGGCCTTTCCTAGAGAGCCAGCAGGTAAAAATTTCTGAGAGGGAGCCCTTCTATACAGATGAATGTCATATAGAAAATCGCTTATTGCAGAGGGAGAGCTGCTTCCTACCAGTAGTGTAGGATCTATATTTCTTCATCCCCTGGCACACACAAGCTTTCTGCGTTTTTCATCCATTTAATTACGGGGAGCTACTCCCATCTGCTACTTCCTACCAGATGGGAGAGCGTTGGAAGACATTCCTCACATTTTAATCGGCCTCAGGAAGAGAACGACACAATCATTTTGCTGAGGGAGCAGGCAGGGAGAAGGAAGATATGCCCTTTTGTACCCAAAGTCTGGCCGGCTGAGATGCAGAAGCCTAATTAGAGCTGTCGGCTTGGGGATGCCACTGCGCAGGCGCACTCCATGGTTGCTAGGGCAATACAGCCCCGTCTCAGTGATCTTCCCAAGGGTAGCATTCCAAGGACTGAATGCTAAGGGAGGGGCTTCCAGCGACGAGAAAATGAGTAATTGGAGAGTATTATCTGAAAGGGTTCTTGAAAATGGGGTGGGGTGGGATTGTCAGGCGGAAGAGTATCCAATTCAAAATCTGGGACCTTGGAGCAGAGTCTTGCCTGTGCACTAAACAGCAATTCTCTCATTCTTCAGCTCCCTTGGACACTTAACCTGTACATGCTTGCGGGACGGCAGAGGGAATGGAAGCAAGCACGTTAAGCTGCCAAGTTTTTTTTTTTTTTTTTTTTTTTAACTCTGACTTTTTGGATTGGCGCAATTTCTTTTTTCTTTTTTTTTTTTTTTTTTAGATGGAGTTTTGCGCTTGTTGCCTAGGCGGGAGTGCAGTGGCACAATCTTGGCTCACTACAACTTCTGCCTCCCAGGTTCAAGCGATTCTCCTGCCTCAGCCTCCCGAGAACCTGGGATTGCAGGCATGCACCACCATGGCCGGCTAATTTTGTATTTTTAGTAGAGATGGGGTTTCGCCATGTTGGACAGGCTGGTTTCGAACTCCTGACCTCAAGTGATCCACCCGCCTCGGCCTCCCAAAGTGCTGGGATTACAGGCATGAGTCACCGCACCCGGCCGGATTGGTGCGATTTCTGGGTCCACAAACACATCAGCTCTTTTGAGGGGATCCAGTAGAGATAGGCAGAAATCTGCCAAGTGGAAGGTGTAGCATCTGGACCAACAGTAATCAATGTAATGCTGCCAATTGTTTTGAGCCAGGCACTGTACTGGGTTCTTCATGTTCTTAGATCTAATCTTTCCACCATTTTTCTAAGAAGCATTTTAATAGTACCACTTAGCACTACAGGAAATTGAGACTTAACTAATATGCCCAAGGGCATACAGCCAATCAATGAGAACTGGGCTTGAAGTCCAAGGAGCCCCACTCTGGGTCTGCCCTGCGTTCCCACTCAAATTTTCTGACTCTCAGAATATAAAAAGAAAGACTGCATTGCCAGAGTGGAGAGGCAAGATGATAGCACTCAGGAGAATGCAAGTGAAGCTGAAATTTCTCCAGGCTCTTCCTTGTTCCACCATTGGGGTTCCATGAGAGCTGTCTTGGTATAAAATATACATTTCTGTCCAATCTCCCTACTCTTCCCTATGAGTCTTCTGCAGCTGAACCTCTTTAAGCCTCCAGCCTTATCTGCTTATTTCATTCAGAGAGCATCAAATATCATTATTTCTGGAGCTGCAGAAGTGTTAAGTGATTTTTTTGGAATCCTGAAAAAACAATGACCTGGAAGAACTTCTGACTTGCCCAGGGTTGCTCAGAGGGCAAGAACAGAAGTGGGAAATAGCCCTGTGTCACAGAGACCACACGCAGTTTCTCAGAAGTGACAAGAGTGAGACTTGCAGGGCACATGACTATGGTGTGGGTAAAGGTATAATCTCTCTGTGGCCACAGCCATTCCTTTGAAGACCAAGAGAGATTTGAGTACTCTTATATTTCAGACACCAATTTAGAATTAACATCCCCTAGGAGAAACACTTAAGGGTGGAAGTGAGTTTCTGGTAAACAAGACTTACAGGGAATGCTGTACAAATTACTCCAATGTAAGTCACTATTAACCCTTTAGAACACCAGGCAAAATATCTTTTTTCATCTGTGAGAACTCATTTGGAAGACGGGAAGGCCTGAGTTCATTTGCAGACTCTGTGAGTCATCAGTATCCACCAAGTCTTGAAGTTTTGGCATTCTGGGGATGGCAGAATGCGTATTGGTTAGATGTGGGTTCACCATCCTGTATATATTCCATCCAAAGTCCCCTTTAACCTAAGATTGGGATCCTTCCTAGGGTGATAACATGGGGAATATAATCACTTTTAGTTCCTGAGTACCAGGAGTGCCCTCTTTCAGAGATGAGTGGTTAGAAAAGCCTTTCCTGCCCTTTTTCTCCATCAGCTTCTGTATACACACACAAGCTATCCACAAATAAACATAAAATCCAAGGAAAAGCTGAGATAGACTGGCATATGTGGATTTCAAGGCAATTCTGCCTGCCCCGAGGATTTCTGCCCCTAAATCCTCCAATACTGATTATCTAGACCAACTCATAAGTGTCTTTCATGTTCAGACAAAACCCCCGCAGTCTCCTTCCTTCCCAGAGGGGATCTCCAGCCAGTAAGATTGCTCGCTGAATAGAGTTTGTCTTCCCCCTCAGTGAGTGCTCAAAAACATCTTTAGAAATTCTCTGCAGGTAGGATTTGAAGCTAGTTGCAAAAAAAAAAAGTTGCAAAATAGTGTACCCTTAAATATTAATACTTTAGCTCTAGACACCATAGGAATAAACAAGTACCTGATAAGGATGGGACAATATATTTGGAATAATTAAGAACTCTAGATCTGGACAGTACTGTTTCTGTCACTTACTAGCTGTGTGAACTTGGGCAAGTTACTCACATCTCTTTCTAGGCCACTTAATGCTGTTTTCAAGAAACTGATAGAAAACCCTAGTCACACATCTACTATTTGATGATGTTGGAACTCTGACCCAAACCAGTTGTATCCTAGTGCAGTGATATTTCCATGCCATACAACTGCTTTTAAGACTACTACTTGTCAACACCTGGGTAGATGAAGTCAAACGACTACTGGTTTGTTAGAATCACTAGTCTTTGTTTTCTTTAGAAAATACTTCAGGCAAATGTAAACCCTAGGTGTTTATAAGTTAGTGAGGTTTAGATGCATCAAGAATATATTATTTGTAGAATCCAATACACAAGATATTTTTATGGAAGCTTATGGGTGATCTATTTAAGCAGACCTCAGTGTCCTACAGGAAACCACCTGCTTACTTGCCACTCAGGGCTTCAGTCAGTGAGGATGATTTCCTTTCTAAGGGGCCAGTTAGGGAGGGAGTTGGGAGCTGAGGCCTAACGTCCAAGCAGCCTCTCTTAAACTGCTCTTCTCCTGAGAGCACCTACTTTGGCATGGGCTAGGCAGGATAAAGTTTCTGCCCTCTAAGTGTTCACTTCTTTTGTAATATAGAAGGGAAGGAGGATAGAGAAAGGGAAGACACAAGAATAGCCATTGTTTCTAAAGCTGATATCTCTACTTACGATTTGCCCTGCTTAGGCAATAGCTCAGACGAGCTTATTTTCCTGTAGAGGCTGTGGAGAAATGGTGCCCTGGGGAAGGGCCCAGGCTGGATTGCCTCCTTCTGCAAGATAAAGAGGACTGCTGTCCTGGGAGAAGGTATTCATCATTCCAGCTGATAAAGGAGATCACCCTGAGATGAACAGGGTGCTCACAAGGAAAGATGATCTTGCCTGTGAGTCAGGACAGGTCTACCTTGAGATGATCAGCTGTGGGGGCCGGTGTGGAGAGCTGGTTTCACACAGAATTGCTCCCCTTTCTCTGGAGGTGGGGGGGAATTGCACAAGGCCTAGGATGGAGGGAGTAAGGAAAATAATCTTTGGCAGGTTGTTAACATCAATTATTTATATAATGTCTCCTCATATTAATATAACCATGGACATCCTCATAGTTTCTAACAGGAGATAACTGCAGAACTCTTAGAACTAACACTTCTGTCCAAACCCCTTTTATAATAAGAGATCTGACTAAACTCTAGCATGGTTTTTAGCAGCCTAAGGCTGGGTCCCTATGATTAACCCCCAAACCCCTTTAAAATGACTGTCTGAGAAAGTTCAATGGTACCAGGAAATATATACTGTTCGTTCTTGCCAAAATCTGCTGATAAGACCCTGACCTCCCTTTTTTTTAGAGCGCTTACTGAAAATGGCTTATTACAGTGAATATGTATCTCTTACAACTCAGAAGTGTCTCTCCCAAAAATCTGAGAGCCATTCCTTTGAAATGGAATCAGGAAAAATAGGAACTCTGTCTTCCAGTCTCTGTGGAAGGACAGAATCCTAACTTTGATAACTACCAGATAACAAACACAGCTGGCCTAATTGCATTTACACTGACCAATCTTTTGTAATTTTCACTTGTCTGACTCTACTGAGCCCCTAACATCACTTTCCCTTTAAAACGGCCAAACCACTTTTGCATGAATTGGAGAGGAGCTCAGCTTTTTTCAGTATTGTCAGTAGTTACTGAATAAAATATGTTTTCACTACTTTAAGTATCTTTGACACCGGGAGGATGAATAGTAGCCAGATATGTGCTGAATGAAGAGAATTCACTCTCCAATTCCGAGAGGGAAAAACCTAGTTAGGCCCTAAAGTGACTAGTAAAGCCAATATCTCTTTTCTAGATAGCCTTGTTGCCTGCTCCACCCACAAGGAACCACACCAGCTCAGCCCAGCCCCCAGCTAGTTCCATTTGAGGCTGTCCTGCCCCTTGAAACTCCTATACACTGGAGAGGCCCTGAGATGTCAGGCCTATCTGAAGACCACTTACCCAGTTCAATTTAATCAGCAATTTCAAAACACTTGTTATATGCTGGCCTTATTGTATTAGACACTGGAGTACAGGGATGAATTAGATGTGAACCCCATCTAATCTGTATTCCAACTCACTGCTCAGCCCTGAGTCTGTGAAAATATATGAGCAATCTATTAGCGGTTTTATTTCAGTGCATACCTGTTTCATTTATAAAATTCCCAGTTGTTTCTTTTTAAAAATTACTTTATTTTTAAAGAAGATTCCTGTTCTTATGGATTCCAGTCCCTTTTCATCTCTTTCAATATTTAAAACAGATTTATTTTTAAAGTTATTTTTACATTGATCTACTATTGTGCATTTATTAGTTGTGAATTCTGCTATTTGTTGAGTCTGACATTATCTAACACTTCAAACTATAAAACTACTACAAGAAAATATCACAGAAATTCTCCAAGACACTGGACTAGGCAAAGATTTGAGTAGTACCTCAGAAGCACAGACAACCAAAGCAAAAATGGATAAATGAGATAATATTCAGTTTAAAAAAACTTCTAAAAATCGGAGGCAAGGTGGCTTACTCAATGCAACCAAGAGAAACATCTGCCACCAAGAGACTAGGACATTGGGAAGACTGGCACACTCCAAGCATATATTTGGAGGGAGGGAAGACAATGAGAATAGATGGAAGAAAAACACAGATGCTGAGCTATAGGGAAAGGAAGCTGGGAACCCTGCAAGGGGCTTCCATGCACTGGGACATGTTCCTGGCCACCAACAACTCCCAGGGAAAAGGAAACTTGAGCAGGTGAGGAGCAACCTGCTCATGCCATTGATCTCTGGCATTCTAGCAGCAGGAGACCCCATAACCTGCATGGACACTTGTGCTGGCAGGCAGAGCTGCTTAGAGAACTGGTAGAGGCAGAAGACCAGCCAGTGTGGAACCCAAAGGATTTGGTGTATGAATGCCTTCAATGGAGCACAGCCAGGAATGTCTATTCCCCAAGGCTCACCTCTACTCCCTTAGGAGACTTTAGCCTTAGGGAAACTGTTGGATCTGAACAGAGAAATATGATCATGCCTGTGAGTCAAGACTAGTCCAACCTAAGAAAACTCCTGTTTGCTGACCTCTTCTGGGGCCTCAGCATGGCTGCACATACTTGCAGTGCAGCCTTGGGTGCCCAGCTAGAGTGCCTCCTGGAGACCCACATCACAGCTCCTGCACTGGCAGACCATGCCTGACCTTTGCAGAGCTCTAGCAAAGTAGCTCCTAATGGTGTACACAAGCCCACACACACAGTCCCCTCACTACAGCCTCCACTGTACCCCTTTGGTGGCACAAATTTGCCCATGGCTACCCCTGACGTTGCTTCATCAGTACATTTGTATGCTGGTCTGCCTCAATCTCTCTTCCCTGCCAGCATGCATATATGTATGCACCCCACTATGTCACTACTATGAATGTGAGTACACCCTGCACACTCCTGCTGCACTGCCATTGCTTGCATGAATGTGAGCACAGAGACCAGCAGCCCTGGCCTCCATCCTGTGTTGCCATGCTACTGGTGTGAATGCATGCATCAAGGGCACTAGCCTCATATCTGCCAGTGTCATGCTTCCACACCAGCACTGCCACTAACATGAATGCATCAATTGACATTAGTGGCTCCACCCCTCTCACATATGGTGCCACCACCACTGCTACTGTAAATGCCCACATGGAAGTGGCAACCCTGCACCTTCCAGACTCCTTCTCCAGCCAATCATGTGCACCATGCTGTGATTCCACTGCTGCTAGCATATGGGAATTAGCATAGATTCCACTGCCACCACCCACCAAGTGTTTAATTGGCACCACTCATTGAAGTGTTGTAACCAGCAACCTGGGAACACATCAACCTCTCTAGAGCAGCAGGTTCCTAATATCAAGAAGCCAATGAACAAAGGTGAGGACACAATACCAGCCCCCAGAGTTAGTGCATGAGGCCCAGGAGTCCTGAGGTGAGCCTTGGCCTCCTAAAATATTCCAGAAACAAAGTCTCTTGACTGAATCTACCACAATCAAACCCCTAAGGACATCAAAGAAGACCAAATTAAAAAAAATCTTATCCAAAGAAACAGTAACATCAATTATTGAAAAAACATCTGCCACAAAGATGAGGAAAAAAAGCAGATCAAGAAGTCTGGCAATTAAGAAAGCCACAGTGTCTTCTTCCCTTCAAAAGACTGGACTAGTACCCAGGAGTGATTCTTAGCCAGGCTAAAATGGCAGAAATTAGGGAAATAGAATTCAGAATAGGGATACGAATGGAAACCCTTTAAATTCAGGATAAAGTCAAAATCCAGTCCAAGGATTCTAAGATATACGATAAAATGATAAAAGAGATGAAAGGCAATATGACTATTTTTAGAAAGAAGCAAAGTGATATGATAAAGCTTAAAAACTAACTTCAAGAATTTCACAGTGCAATCACAGTATTAATAGCAGAATTAACCAAGATGAGGAAATAATCTCAGGGCTCAAAAGCTGGCTCTCTGAAATAACTCAGTCAAACACAATAAAGAAAAATAAATAGGGGAGAATAAACAAGCCTCCACAAAATATGGGATTACCTAAAGAGACCAAAACTATGACCTATTGGTATCCCTTAAAGAAAGAAAGAGAAAGGAAGCAACTTAGGAAACATTTGAAAACGTAATCCATGAAAATTTTTCAAACCTCACTAGAGAGACCAACATTCAATTTGGGAAATGCAACCCACTCTTGTGAAATACTACACAAGAAGACTATCCTCAAGACAAACAGTCATCAGATTCTCAAAGCAAAATATGAAAGAAAAACTGTTAAAGAGAGAGAGAAGGGGTAGGTAACCTACAAAGGGAACACCATCAGACTAACAGTAAGCCTTCCAAGAGAAACCCTACAAGCCAGAAGAGATTAGAGGCCTATATTCAGGATTCTTATAGAAAAGAATTTACAACCAAGAATTTCATATCTGGTCAAACTAAACTTCATATATGAAAGAGAAATGAAATGCTATTCAGACAAGCAAATGCTAAGGGAATTTATTACCACTAGACTTGCCTTACATGACATCCCAAACACAGTGCTACATGTGGCAATAAAAGATCATTATTGCCCATTACATAAACACACCTAAATACACAGACCAGTGACACTAAAAAGCAACCACACAAACAAGTGTGCATAATAATCAGCTAACAAGAATAGACCAATAACAAGGGCTGAAGTAGAGGCAGCAATCAATAGCCTGCCAACCAAAAAATGTCCAGGTCCAGATGGATTCACAGCCGAATTCTACTAGACGTACAAAGAGGAGCTCGTTCCATTCCTTCTAAAACTGTATCAAACAATACAAAAGGAGGGAATCCTCCCTAACTCATTTTATGAGACCAGCATCATCCTGATACCAAAACCAGGCAGAGACTCAACTAAAAAAGAAAACTTCAGGCCAATATCCATGATGAACATTGACGTAAAAATCTTCAATAAAATACTGACAAACCAAATGCAACAGCACATCAAAAAGCTTATTCA